>DF358070.1:720-28395 GCA_000787875.1 Solanum virginianum
GGTTAAACTTGAGGGAATACTCCCTCACACTCATAGATCCTTGCTTCAAATTCATGAACTCCATTATTTTGGCCTCCCTAAGCTCAAGAGGAAAAAACTAGTTGAGGAAAGCTGCCTTAAACTCCTTCCAAAAGATCACATTGTTGTACCCCTTCTCCTCCTTCCATTGAGTATACCATGTTTGGGCCACCCCCTTGAGTTAGTAAGCCGCCAACTCCTCCTTCTCTTCCGATCTAACACCCATAATAGACAACACTTTGTGCACCTCATCAATAAATTCTTGAGGGTCCTCATCTACCTTAGACCCATTGAACTCCGATGGGTTCATTCTCATGAAATCCCTTACCCTAGATGCTGGAGTAGGAGTATGAGAGGCTTGGGCCCCTTGGTTGATTTGATTGGTCATGGCTTGAGCTAGCATGACAATAGCATCCTAGAAGTCTTTATGAGTTGGGGGGTGCTATGCTCGTACTACCAACTGAGGGATATATACCTCAATCACCTTGTGGGGGGGTGCTATGACATCTAGGAACTCTTCATGAGCCAGTTGTTCTTCAGGAGTGTAGCTCTTCTTCCTCTTGGGATAGGTATAATCTAACAGAGCAAAGAACATTTGTTAGTGGAAAACCTTACCTTAACTTCTATAGCAAACATAAAGTAAGAAAAAGGGAAACATTTCCTAAAACGTCTCATAACCTCTTGCTCATAGTCATGGTGCACTTCACAACCATGAACAAGACTCTAATTGGCGAGGTGTGTTAGATGCCTGGGATAATTAACAACCTAGTGCTCTAATACCAAGTTTCTCACGACCTAAACCTAGGGCCTAGACATGACACGGCGAATAGTGAACTCGAAGAGACCCCAAATAAGCCTCTTAACATATCATTACACATGCTTGGTCAAAGAAGCATTTGAACAACAACAAAGAGTATAAAACAAGGATAAGGTACTAAGGGAAGTCTTTCATGACACAAACCATCAAAAGAGTCAAAGCTCAAGCATAATTCCATAACTTGTCCAACAACACCTCTAAACTTAGAATTGAGCGGGGGCCAAGACAACTTCCCGGGCTCACCCTCATAGTCAAAAGCATATAAATAGATAGAGAAAATCTTTACATAATATAAGAACAAGAGATTTCATCCTACCTTCATAGTCAAAAGCATATAATAAAAAGGAAGATAGTCTTTCCCTAACATATGATAAAGGAATATCATCCTCGGAGTTAAGGACTCACCAAACTTGCTTTGAAGAGATAGCACTAGCCACATGAAGGAGGAGGGTGATCAAGTGGAGCTTCGGTTCATACATCGTAACATCATGTAGGCATAGAGTATGCATTAGCATGTTTGAATGTACTAAGTATGTAGGATGCAATTCAACAAGAGATAAGCAACTTAATCAAAATGTATAATCATAAGTAAGAGATAGTATATTAGCAACATGGCATGCATGAACAATGCATGAAGTAAAACATCCTTATGTAGAACATATTACATGTGAAGGAAGAGACCATCATCATAGACCAAGCAACTAGTACTTGGAATCCAATGCATGCCACCTGCTTGCAAGGTGGATGAGGTACATACCTCTCATCTATGGTAGTACGGGATTGCTGCCACCCGACAAAGTGCATGAGCTACATACCTCTCATCTATGGTAGTACGGGATTGACACCACCCGACAAGGTGGATGAGGTACATACCCCTCATCTATGGTATGGTTAACTTGTAATACTATAGATACTTCCATGATAACAACTCGCATATACATTCCTTTCATCATCATAAAGTAACTTAACTCATATATCATGCATTAGGCCTTCAACAATTCAAGAAACCTTAACCGGACATTTTATAAAACACTAGACGAATGTGTAACGCTAGTATAAAATCATGCAATTCAAGAGTAGAATCTTGCAAGAAAACTTGAAGTAAATTAACCCACCAACACTTGGTAATAGCCTCATGCAATATACATTGAAACCCTTCATCAAATCTCAAAATAGATCAAGATTCATAGCTTAAAACATGCTTAAACACTCATACTTTAATAAAACCCAACATAGTTCATAGTCAAATTCATGATAAGTAAGACCAATAAGTAAATCAACTTAGAAACATACAATTTATGTAAAAAGAAAGGTTGGGCACCATAGGTGGAAGGAACCAATGGTTGAAACCCACATACCTCAACTTTGGAGAATTCCTTGATGAAGATTTGATTGAGAATTTGAAGCTTGAATGAATTCCTTAAGATCCAAAATGAGTTTGGGACCCTTGATTTTGTGTGAAATATTTGTCTAAGTGTTTTAGAAGGTTTTAAGGAATGTCTTGTATGATACGAGGTTCAAAAATGACTAAGTATAGGTGTTTTTACGCATGACGAGGGTTAGGCCCAAGACCCAAAGGCCTTGAACTAAACGAGAAAACTGAAGCAAAAATAACACAAGTTCGCACCCTAGCTATGTCGCGCAAAGGGCACTGATCGTCTCTGGAAATTGCATTTTATGGAATTTCATATTTTGATATCAAAAATCGAGGTTAGACCCATTTTCCACTCAATTTTACCCCTGGTCACAAATAGAAGTTGGATTGTCGATATCACACACAGATTTTGAGATATATGAAAACTACGATTATGGGCACTTTCGAGGCATAATTTCGAGCACTTTTGGGGTTATTTCACCTTCATAGACTGTATTGCACAATATCTACCTTCCACATACAAACTAATCCTATGGGCCATCTTCTGAATATGACCCATAAAGGGTCTTGTCTGATAACCACTCAGAAAACCTTCAAAGCTCTGATTCTGAAGGCATGATTTTATCTATGGCCCATCACTTGACTTACGACCCATAGGAGCCTCTGTCTAATAATAGTTCAGCACTTAGCATACTTTTTAATCTTTAACATACGAACAAACATACGATCCATCAAATAGTTTACGACTTGTTTGACAACATGTGACTTCAGCATCTGAAAATCGGTCGTTCACTGGATTTGACCTAAAAAACTTGCCTAGGGTATGTGGAATAAACCACGGCCCGTAAAAAGCTTCATATATCATAAAAAACCTACAATCTATGTAACTTGGCCTAAAATTATCCCGATTCCAAAAATTCTATAAAATCAATACTAAAACACATCAAACCTAGTAACATCGTGTAATACCTCATAAAATTACCAAAATGCCCCTAAAATGTATCATGCATACAATGCGTCTTACAAAGCTCCGATGGCAAATCTGAGATCGAATTTGCGATTAGCACAAAAAATCAAGCCAGAAAATGACTTCGACCCGATTTAAAAGCAACCAGGTCAAAAAATAAAATTTTAATTTTTGCCCAAAACAGTAGCAGATCCACGCCTCTGACGCGATAAAGAAGGGGTGCGGAGATGCAATTGTATTTTTTTAGAAATCTTGACAAAAATTATGATTAACGAAAAATTACACATAAAAAGCATTTATTGAATGCGATTTATGTGTAATTTCCTGGAAAATAGTTTTCATCGCGTTTTAAATTTTCCAGTCAAAAAAATTCATAGGTGCATGCCCAGTCCACATCGTGAGGTACTTCTATTTTGAGGTGAATTTTATTCTTTTATTATGGGAAGGGAATTTTGATTCTTTCCAACCCATTTTTAAGTCCCAAAATGTATTTTTAAGTATAAATTCGTACGAAATGGTTTCAAAACCCTTCTTTTTATAAGTTCTACGTAAAGGTTCTTGGGAGAAGAAAAATCTGAGAGTGGAGGGTTTGAAGCTCAGGTATGAATTCGTGAAGGAAAACTTGGTTATTCGTCATTCCAGGTATGTAAAGGCTACCCAAAAGCATGGAATTGTTCTTCCATGTGCACAATATAGACGAAGATATTGGATCTTCGCCCGGATAACTATTATATCAAGAGTCTGGGATGCTTTGAGGCTTTGCTCCATTTGCCTCTCGAAAGCAATATAGAGTTAGGATGTATAATTGATATTTAGAGGTCTTGAATAGTGATTTCTTGAAAGTTCTTGAGTATTATCATTTAATGTCTTGGATATTATCTTTATTTCTTGAAAATATTCTTTTTATTATACTTTGTATCCTAAACTGATGATCATCATGCTTAAAGTTTACTATATACATACCTTATTATGTGATTGTGATCTAACCTTACATATTATACTTTGTATCCTAAATTGATGATCATCATGCTTAAAGTTTACTATATACATACCTTATTATGTGATTGTGATCTAACCTTACAAATTCTCTCTGTAAAGACTTGAATAATGAAATTAGGGGCATGTCTAGAGCCTTGATTGTTTTAATGTGGTACTTGACTGAGTCAACAATGCAATTCAGGTGCCCTCACAAAAAGAAGTCTCATATTTCACTCATAATGCAATGTTCAAATTCAATACTAGGGAATAATATAAACACTCACTCACAATAGATATTCAAACACTATGTTCAATACCACAGGCTTGACCCTATACTCATGATCATAACATTCGACTAGTTGACATAGGATCACTATAGGACTTTCTTAGCTTATAACGTAGGCTCGGAGGGCTTCGGTGTGATACGTTTGGAACAAAGTGACTATCGCCCTCTATGACTCTGTGCTACTTTGCACTTTTGCCCTACCAATACTGATATTTTCAACTTACAGATCCCCTCTTCCTATTTCAAACCTTTTCAGGTACCTTATTAGTATTTTTCATCTTATTAACTTTTATTTTTCAATTCTTTAACTTTCTATCTCACAATTTAGGCATCTATTTGTTTTTCTCGCACCTACTTTAGATTTTTCCCCTTCTTATTGCATCACTATGCTTCCTTCCCTGTTTGGTGCAGTTTCCTTGTAATAGCCACCCTCAACTTAGGCTTCTGGCCTAAATTGAGGTGCACGATATCCAACCTATGAACCATGACCACTTTTGGTAGCCACCCTCAACTAAGGCTCTTAGCCTGAGTTGAGGTGCATACTATTCAATAAGGGACCAGGGTTGATTTTAGGATTACATAACCAAAAAGGTTTGGTTATGTAGGTGTCTACAAAGAAAAGGGTACATGTAAGGCTCAAACATTAGGATCAAAGGATATATCAAGCATTTGGTTGGTTATTTATGGGCTAAATGGACTAATATGAACAATGACCTATGATCCTTTCCTAGCCAACTAACCTATAGTCTTAGTCAGAGTAAGTGGGCAAGTTTTAAATTGAACCACAATATAAGAATTATGCAATAAAGCTCACATGTGCTTGGCATTAAATATACTGTCAACCTAGACTCTCAAATCATGCATTTGATCACAATTAAGTCTTAACTAGTTAGAACAAACACTATTATTCACTGATTCCAATTGTTGTCGTCAAAACTACCTAACATCATGTCATTAATCATAAAAATTGGTATGTATCATTTTTCAAATAAAACTAACATATGCCATAGTTTTTAGTACAACATGTTTCTGGTACTACTTACACATCCTAAACATACCGTTTCAATAGAAAATAAATCTTCTTAGGGAAAGAACATAGGCAAGAAAACCCCACGGACTCAAAACTTGAGATAAATATAGGCCTTAGTTATTCAAACTTTGTTGAGGCTTATAACTACCCGCACCTCATCAAAAATCATTTGTATTTCCCTCAATGCAACAAAATAAACAAAAATATCATATTGAAGTCATAAAGGGACATACCTGGGAGCCTAAGTGCCAGTCTCTATCTATGTATCACCACCCTCAGCATGCTGGATGGTCTTTTCAATTGTGGTGGAATATTTGGGGGGTCTAGCACCCCTCACCATCTCCTGTGAATGCGCCTGCCATTCTATCGCATCTACAATTGAGGCTCGTCTAGCAGCGTTTATATGCTTTATCTCAAACCTTTTTGCCTCTCGTCTTGAAATATCTAGATCATCATCATCAAGAAGAGGCCACTTTCCAACAAAGCAGAGTAGTGGCTAATCAGCAAGCAAATCAAACAATCACCTTAGTAGTAGTCTCAGGAATGAGAATCACAAGCGGTGCTGGCGATGCTTTCCTCATCTTGATACGAAGATATTGGATCTTCGCCCGGATAACTATTATATCAAGAGTCTGGGATGCTTTGAGGCTTTGCTCCATTTGCCTCTCGAAAGCATATACACGATCATGAAATGTTGTAAGTCTCTCCTTAATAGTTGTTCTAAAATGTGGTCGAACATGCTCCTCGTACTCTAAAATGGCCTTGTGAGGCTATATCTATTGTAGCAACCGAGTTAACTGAGATTTAGTATGAACTTGACATTTTACCAAAATTTGACATAGTACCAGAGCTTGAATTGACTCTGCAAATGCATATACCATGCCTACTGAAGAGGGTCGTGTAGGCACAACCTCTAGTACAAAAGTAGAAGTAGTAATAGGCCCCATCTCCCTCTTAGCATCTGTCTTTGGGGGGCCCTCTATCTCAGGAGCAGCAATAGTGGATGAAGTAGGCTTAGGCTGTAATGCCCCGACGAACATATCTGGTAATGAGGATGTAGTGCTTGTCGGAGACTATAGGGTTCTCATAAGCCTTGATAAAGCTACCATCCAGGGTCTTCTAAACCTCAATCATCATTTCCATATTATGCAAGATCTCTACACTCACCGCTATACATAGGCTATAAATAAAGCACGAGAAGGAGTTGGAGGTAGACCTCTTTAGGGCCCGCTTGTGCATCTCTTCTGCTATCAAAAGATCCCAATCTATGACATAGCTAATAATGATGCCGGCAACAAAACCCATGTGGTCCAACGTCAAAGTATTATCTGCTTGAGTCAGCCAGATCCGCGAACGTACAGTAGCCCATCAAAACATGCTGATGAAGCTGAGAGATGCCTGCATGATTGCTACAAAACTGGATCCCCAATCAGGTTCTGCCTAGCTCAGCTATGTGCTTATCAATTCATATCATCAGAGGGGCCTTTTAGATTGCATCTATCATCAAACCTCGATCCCTAGTATACCCCAATCAATAATCATATGCTATTGTGTTCACGGAGGCCTGATACTCGGGACCAAATAGGAATCGATAGATGGTGGTCTCGATATATTGATGGGGACTCCTCACACTATCATCTGTATCAATCGAGGCTGTGCAAGAATCCTCCCATTCATCGGGCGCACCCCCATGATGGTCGTAGCATAAGATGTATAAAACTCATGAAGAAGGCTGAGGAGTACTTCCCGACGAGGCTGCTAACCACTCTAGTCTATAGCAGGCTAAAGTGTCCTGGAGCATAAGAGCATTTTCAAGCCCAGATATGATGATACGTGGCTACTCAACTCTGGTATGGGCCTGTTGACCCTCATCGTTGTGTTGGATTTCCTCCCTGTATATGTCCTATGTACGCCGGACACACCATTGCATCGTCAATATAGCCGGAGGAGCTCCTAGTGCTGGGGTGGACTCAGCAGACTCAGAACCTTATTCCTCACTTGAACTGGAGTCATTACCATTGGCCGACCCTGATGGTAACCCCTCACTTAAGTGTGTCATCTAAATAGGGCTACTCTGCTGGGTGCCTCCCTCCTCAGACTGGGGAGGCCGAGCAACTATGGATTGTGTCGTGGCTGACACTATTTGTCTAGATGCCACCTTAGTGTTTCATCACTCAGCGCCCTCCTCAGACTAGATGTTGAGCTCCTCTACTAATCCACTGGCCGAAGGATTGGCATCGATGTTTACAGGCGCGTTACATAACCGAATCTACATAGCTCGTATCTCATCCTTCTTTGATCTTGGAGCCATAGTACCTGAAAGCAACAAAATACAAGTAGACTTAAGTTCTATGAATACAAAAAAGAAAAGCAAAAAGTTTACATAAATATACATAGAAAGACCTATGAAAGGTCACCTATAGGCCGTAGGGTAATTTACAGGCCGTAGAAGGCCTTCGTAGGAAACAGAGTACAGTAAATTGAGTTACTAGAATTGTACTTACGAGACCAGTCACAACTCGTAGAATATATTATGAGTTGTATACTAGGTCATAAGTATAATTCTAGACTTTAATTCATGCAGGTAAGGAATCTACAAACCCTGTGTAGGGTCATAGTCTGAACTATAACCCGTAAATGGCTTAATTTGATGACATCCTCGAAAAACCAAATTGTTGATTTCAACTTACAAGGGGCAACTCCAATTCGTAGACTAATCTACGGGCCGTAGAAGACCCTTTTGCTGTTGAAAAAACACAACCTAATTTTTTCTCGGTTCACCATTAAATTCCATTATATCAATATTCAACCACAAATCACAACCAGATCCTAGTCAAGTAAAAATTGAAGGAATTTGTCAAGAACAATGACTAGATCACAGAAACAGGGTACATAAAATAAACAACATCAAAGCAATGGCATCCAAACCAAGTCAAAACATCCACTATGTGTTTAATGCATTCTACGTCAACCCATAATATACATATGCACAAACTTTCACCAATTCACCCAATACCACAACATGTACGGATCATTATTCTACCTCTTCAACCATCAATTCACTCAAATACGATCAGACAACATGACAACCACCACTTTACCAAGTATTATGCATGCCATTATGTAATTCATGCAACCACTTCATCAATTCTACCAAGATAATTCAATATAACTTAGACGACAAGTGATCCTATAGCTTTAGAAAATGACACTCATAACAACAGATTAGATTCATGGCCAATCTAATTAGTTTTATCATCCAATATTAAACATATTGCACTACTTTATCAATTTCTATCAAGATAAATAATATTAACTAATACGACAAGGAACAACATAATTTCAAACAATGATTTTCAGATTAGCTTACTGGTTACATGGACAATAAAGGTAATCTAATAGTGAGGAGTTGTTGCATCCCTAGCACACGCAAGTGTGTGTGGTCAACCCAAGTAATATAGTAGTTCTAAAAGAGCCGGTATGTCGAACCTAAAGGACTTGTCAATTAATTATTTGCTAAGTTATATTAATTCTAACTATTTATTTAAGCAGTGAACAATTAACCAAGATAAAAGATTTTTCTACACAATCAACGAATGAATCGAACTAAGATTATGGTTTAGCTAATAATCATGTTTAGCCTCAATTTCATCAAAATATTTGATTATCTAGTTGCTAGTTCACTTGGTAAAAATTACCTGAGCAGGGTTGCATGCCTCTGCCAGCCTACCTTTATTGACTGCCTAACTACATCGTTGAGCAGGGATAGACACATCAATAAAAGTGCTTTAACGTTATCTTCCTGTATTTGAACCAAGCAAGGTGTAAGGGTAGTTGTCACGGATCTCTCTTACACGAATCAATCTAGCTTCATAGTCGAACAAACTCCCTATACTGCTGTGTTGTATCCATTGTAACATCTCTCAAATTCATATTGAAGAACTAATTTACTCCCTAGTTGATCAGGCTATGAAGTATAGCTAAAAGCAATATAGGAACAATTAATATGATAAACAAATATTTTGAATTAATAATGACTAAACAATCATCTTATTAGCTACCATAATCTTAGAACAAGAAGTTTAACTCCACATAGACATGAAGAAATTACCACAACTTATTCAAAGATAAATGTAACAACAAATAATAATGGAAAAGAAAAAATAAAACCAAAATTCTCCGGCCTCCATGGCGGCTCGTATTACTCTCTAAGTCAAAAATTATGTAAAACCTAATTTTATGGAATAATTATAGGTGTAAGAATAAACCCCAAATAAAATAATTGAGTCCAAAATAAATTGGGAAAAACAAAAAAAAGAAGGAAATTGGGTCTTCTCGTGCAACTGTACTCCGCTCAACATTGAGTATTGCCACGTGGCAGCCTCTGACAGCTCCTTCAATTGCAATTTGCCTATATGCATATATGATAATATATGTTATTATATTCAATTTAATCCATTAACTTGTCTGCTTGAATTTTCTTCTATAATCTTTCCTTTTTAATTCGTTTGAGCTCCAAATCTCTTCATTTTTGCATCAATTTAATCCTACAAATAAAATACATAAGTTAGCACAATCCATAAAATTTATGCTCAAAAAGGATAAATAAAAGTATTAAATATGAGATAAATAATGACTAAAAATATGTATTTTTGGCCCAGCATCACCACCCCACACTTAAACTTTGGCTCGTCCTCAAGCAACTATTAAAGCTCATTAAAACAAATTCAAATAGGACCACCATTTTGGTTGATACAACAATTCAGTCCATCCAAAAATTATCATGTATATTTCCAAATTATTATGCAAGATATACAAATAAATAACAAAATTTTAACCTCCTAGCCTCAAGGAAGGACTCTAACTCATCAAATTTAAGTTTTATTCACCTAATCTCTCAAAGAAGTTAATAACATCACCTATCTATCATGAAACAAGTGCCCTCACAAGAAACAAAGTAGTCCACACACTCAATTCAAAAGATTGAATATAAATTAAGGACTTTGCATTAAAGAACAACTCTCACACTCACAAAAAATTCACATGTACGCACAAAGAACCATAGGCTTGCCCATTTTGTACATCTCCACTAATTAAACATGATTGAATAGAATCAAATAAGACTTTAACGGGTTGTAATGTAGGATAGGGGACAAGTACGAAAACTATATAATAGTGGCTTACACTTCCCTAAGCACTTTGCACTTTTAGACGTCATCACCCATTATCTTCTCTTTATTTTTTTCAACCCTCTCTTTAATAATTATTTCACTAGCAAACTCATCTTATCAAGAACATTTCACTTTTTTTTCAAATAATTTTTTCTCTCTTTTTTTATGACACATTCTTTCAAAGAAGACTTTTTCATCACCATGTAGCTATCATTGATCACCTTTTACCACTTACGTATCCTTTTTCTTAAGATTTAACAATTATAATAAGTCTATGCTACAGTGCTAAAGGAAGCAAGGTGCAAAAACTAGTGATTCAACAAAATAGGATCAAGGTAAAAATATGGCTACCAACAAAAGTCTACAGGCTCAAAAGGGCTAACTACTGATATAATATCTAAAAAGGCTAAAATTTTACAAGACAAATCAAAGAAAGCCGATTATCATCTCCTAAACAAAACAATACTTTTTATTTCGCTTCAATAACATGCAGGACAAGTTCTAGACTAAGATGCAAAACATGGAATAACCAAATTCTCTTCACACATGACACAAGTATCAATCAAGATGGATCAATTCCACTTCTAAGAGAGATAGGGTGACAACAAATTTAAAAACAAAATAAGCTATATAGAGTCAAACCATGAGCCTAGATGTCAACTAATCTACAATTTAATTACAATCAAGAATTCATAGGAAAGTATTACTCAAGATTAGGTCTAAATAGCAAGTATCAAAGAAGTCAAACATTTTTTCTTTTCTCTCCGAAAAAATAAAAAAAAATTTACTTCCTAAAAATAAAAAATAAAAAAATAAAAGATACTCGGTTCAAAGGGACCCCCCTCGAAAAAGAACCGAAAAGAAAAATCAAGGGGTGGGCTAAGTATACTTCTACAAATGAAAAAATATTAAAGAAATAATAATCTTTTTGTTATTTTTTTTATTTTTAATTTTTTTTTTTTTATGAATATTAAACAAACACTAAATCACACTCCATCCTTAACAATATATTTAGAAGAATTTTCATCCCACACTTGAAAAGATGCTACGTCCTCAAAGCATCAATTAAAATTTAAAACAAGGGTTAGGAAAACTCCCTGAGGCCTTTAAGCCTAGCTAGAAGCATATCCTCTCAATATTCATCGAGGGTTATATGCACCCCACACTTAAGCTCAAATTGCTCCTTCGTTTTAAATTTTGGGTACTCAGACTTTTCCTAACCCGAAAAAAATAAAAAACACCCACACAAAAAAAAAAAGCAAAGTGACACTAAAACAAATAAATAAAAATCAAAAATTAAAAAGCTACACTGCAATTGGGTTGCCTCCTAATAAACACCTAATTTAACATCGCGGCACGACTCAAGTTACCACTATTTTTTTCTCCACTTTGAAGATATGAATTGCAGCCCCAATTTTGCATGCATCTTTCTACTTCGTTCAAGGGTCGGTGGTATGAAGATAAAGGAACCAAGTAATAGGTATCACATCTTACACTTCTTGGCCCTTAGAGGACTGCTTGAATTTTCTTCTGATAAAGGAACCAAGTAATAGGTATCACATCTTACACTTCTTGGCCCTTAGAGGAGGAATGTAAATTTTTGATTTTTGCTCAAACAGTTCAAGAATATAGACATATTGTTCCTCTTCTTTACGCTTTTTCATAGGCTCAGATAGCTTGATTAATATCTCATTATCCAAGCACAAAGTAGAAAAATGATAGGAATGAAGCCTAATACGCCCTAATTCATGAATTGTATTATTATTTACAGCCTCTTATGTACTCTTCTCAACAACAACAATTGGTGATTGGACATCATTCACGTCAACCTTTCTGTTCACATGAGCCTCTTTGTCATGAACATTGTCTGAGCCAAATTGATCTACCTCTCATTTGAGCTTAATTTCTGCTAAATGGGTAGCTATATTTGGGGTTTGAGAGAGGGGGATACAAGTTCGGACAAGCATTCTAGTGACCATCTTGACCACCACATATATGACAAATATTCTATTCAAAGGATTGGATAGATGCACGCAACCCACTCTTATGAATATTATGACATTCAATATTCAAGTGGGGTCCATCACAATATTGACAAGGATATCCATCACCCAATCACCATTTATTCCAATCATACATATCAATAAGAGTACTAAAAAATATTTTTAAATTTTTTTAAAAAAATATTCCACAAACAAAAACAAAAAAATATAAAAATAAAAATAAAAAAATAAAAAAAATATAACCTAGAAAAATAATTAATTTCTAAGTCCTTGGCAACAACGCCTAAAACTTGTTGCTTCCCTAGCACACGCAAGTGTACGTGACCAACCTAAGTAATATAGTGGCTCTAAAAGAGTCGGGATGTCGAACCCAAAGGACTTGTCAATTAATTATTTACTAAGTTATATTAATAGCAAGGTGAAGAGTCGGGATGTCGAACCCAAAGGACTTGTCAATTAATTATTTACTAAGTTATATTAATTCTAACTATTTATTTAAGCAGTGGATAATTAATCAAGAGAAAAAATTATTCTACACAATCAATGAATGAATCAAACAAAGATTATGGTTTAGCTAATAATCATGTTTAGCCTCTATTTCATCAAATTATTTGATTATCTAGTTGCTGATTCACAAGGTTAAAATTACCTGAACAGGGTTGCACGCCTCTGTCGATCTACCTTTATTGACTGCCTAACTACATCGTTGAGCGGGGATAAACACATCAATAAAAGTTCTTTAATGTTATCTTCCTGTATTTAAACCAAGCAAAGTGTAAAGGTAGTTTTCACGGGTCTCCCTTACACGAATCAATCTAGCTTCCTAGTCGAACAAACTCTCTATACTACTGTGTTGTATCTATTGCAACATCTCTCGAATTCAGATTGAACAACTAGTTTACTCCCTAGTTGATCAGGCTATGAAGTATCTCTAAAAGCAATATAGGAACAACTAATATGATAACAAATATTTTGAATTAATAATGACTAAACAATAATCTTATAGGGCAACACCTTGTGAAATGATGAAAATACCCCTAGAATTGACCTTGCGTGTAACCTTTCTTCCTTTGCTTCATTTGCAAATCTAAGACTGGATTTGCGATCAGTGTAAAAAATCATAGCGGAAAATGGTCTCGACTTGACAAAAACTCAAAAAAACGCAATTTATTTTTGTCCAGGTGAGCTCAAAATAGTGGGGTTTTCGTGCCCCTTCCACGATGAAGAACCATACTTAAGAATTTTTCAAAAATTTACGAAAAATCAAACATTCACGAAAAAGTGCAAAAATGCACTAGTACGCATTGCACACTAGTGTACGAAAGAAGCAATTTTGTTTTTAGTGGGAAAGGACAAAATTGACTTTTCTCACACCTCATATCCTATATTAAGTCAATTTTACGTCAAATTAAGTCCTAAAACATTTTCTTTCACACATCCATTCGTTCAAAATCCTCCCAGGGAACATTCAAGCGTAAAGAAAATCAAGAATTCTCTCCAACTCTTCAAAACATTCCTCCCAAGGTATGTAAGGCCACATAAAAAAACTAATTTATTTTGAGAATACTTTATAAAGCATGTGATACTTTTCATCCAACAAGTTTCAAGACGTAGTTGAAATTGAGTTTACATAAATCCTTTAAAGTTTAGTAAAATTTCTTACATATGTTTAGATTCTTGATAAACAATGATGGTTCTTAAGCCTTTAATGATTACTTAGCGTATTAACTTCAAGATTTAAAGCTATACATGATTTCTTGTGAATTTTATCTGGGCTCTATGAATACCCATAAAGTTTATAGTCAAGATCAGTTAAAGAATTCTTCTCTTGAATAATTCTTACACTTTAGCTGAGAAAACTATATGTTAAAGAATATTTGAAAAGATAATAGATTTCAGTCAAGTAAAAGATGTCAGTGAAGAAGCTAAGAAAAGTTAAAGCTGGGCTAAGTCCCAGAAAGATAAGATTTTAAGAATTCATTATTTAAAAGTTATGAGCTATATAAGAACATTTTGGGAGTAGTATTGAGCACCGATTTGGGTGAGAGTACAATAAATTACTCAAGCTCATAAACTATGTAGCCAGTATATGATGGGATTTTGCTATAGTTCCTTCCTCATTAGCCACTGCGATGGCCTAATTTGGGATGGATCCACTCTCCTAGTTATTCGTCCCCTACCCGGGCAGAGTACAAGATGGCTCTGGCAGTGTGGGCAAGACATTATATCACCAAGAAGCTTATAGTGGTGGTTGTCAGTTAGATAAACTCCCCAAGCTAATAAACTAAGTTTTATTTTTCAGTTTTTAGCATACAAGCCTTTATGATTATTGCTATTTAATTATGAATTATGTTTATTTCTTTTTAGAAACATTATGATATACCATTTAATTTTTTTGGCCATCTTACATACCATACATACCATGTACTAACGTCCTTAGGACCTGCATCATTTTTACCGAGTTCCTTAGCAGTTGCTCCGTTGAGAAGTTGCTAGCTTCCAGATAGTGGTGAGGCCTCTTTTCAGTCCGTGGCTCTTTGGTTCATGTTATGCTATTTTAGTTTTATTTCAGTTCTGTCTATTTGGGTCCTGTCCCAGTAGTCTTTTCAGACAATTATAGTAGAGGTTCCATAGTATTCTAGCTTTAGCTATTTTAGGTGCTGCTTGTGAACAGTTATATTCAATTTTTTAGCTTATTCATGAGTTAGTTGTTGCTTTCATAACCCTTTTCCACTAATGTTATGTCTTTCTTTGACTAAATAACCCGATTAAATAGTTTGCTTGGGACAAAAAATGATTTTTGAGTGCTGACCACGTCTAGGGTGATAGCTTTGGGCATGAAAAACTCAGTATCAGAACACAAATTTCAAGAGTCCTAGGGAGTCTATGGAACCGTGTCTAGTATAGTCCATATTATGGGTGTGAAGCGCACCACATCTATTATAGAAAGGCTATAAGTCATTAGGAAGTATCATCATTGATTGTTATTCTTTGTCTCATGCTTGAGAATGTGTCTCTTTGTGAAGTCCCTTCAAACTCCTGCGTTTACACCATGTTTTTCAAATCATGCCTCCACATAGAGCTAATGGACTAGCAAGGGGTAGAGGGCACCCAGCCTGGAGGAATGTAAACTAGCCTGGCCAAAATCTTGAGGAATTTAGAGGTCCCTCTGTGCCTGTGGAGCAGCCACAACAAGTAGACATAACTAATGCTGAGCTTCAACAGGCTTTGCAGACCTTGGCTCAAGCAGTCACAACTCAAGGAGGTCGCCAGGGAGATGGTAGGAATGATGGAGTAGATACCGCCAGAGTTAGGGAGTTTCTGAGGATGAAGCCCCTAGAGTTCATGGGGTCTAACGTGAAAGAGGATCCGAAGAACTACATTAAGGAGGTCCAAAAGGTGTTTCAAGTAATGCGTATGGGCAATGCTGAGCGAGTTGAGTTGGCTTCCTACTAGCTCAAGGGGGTAGCTAGAATCTGGTTTGACAAGTGGAAAGGGAGCAAGGCAGATGGCACTCCAGCTATTAGTTGGCCGGTCTTTGAGGAGGCCTTCTTGGGATAGTACTTTCCTAGGGAGATGAGGCAGGCTAAGGTAAGGGAGTTTCTGAACTTAAGGAAGGAGAATATGAGTGTATGTGAGTACTACCTCAAGTTTACTCAGTTGTCCCATTACACTCCAGCCATTGTGACAAATATGCCTACCAGGATGGATCTCTTTATGTCCGGGCTCTCTCGAATGATTATGAGAGAGGGCATGAATGCAATGTTGATTGGGGATATGGATATAGCCTATCTAATGAATATATGATCACCAGGTAGAGGAGGAGAAGATGCAGGACAGGGAGGAGTGTTAGGAGCAAGAGCGCCAAGACATCAGGCCAGGAGTCAGGCAAGAGAGGGACTGGAGGTGGAAGTCATTCATCTTTTCAGCCTAAGATATCCATACCACTACTTTCAACTGCTAGTGCACCTGCACCAAGGGTCAGGAATGAGCAGGGATCACAACACCATAGATTTTTGAGCAGCCAGTCATAGGGCAACGTAGTTCAAGGACCAAAACCATTATCCTACCTATGGTAAGTGTGGTATATCTCATCCTAGATATTGCCTTATGGGCACAAATGGTTGATTTAAATGTGGTCAGGTGGCACACTTCTTGAAGGATATCACTATGGGAAAGCAGACTATGAGAGATACTAGATCACAGACAATCTCTTCAGCTCCGTAAGGTAAGCTACCTCATAGGGGTACTACAAAAGGGACAAGCAGGGGCACAAACCACTTGTATGCTATAGGTACCGGACAAGAGCAGGAGAACTCACAAGATGTGATTATGGGTATGCTCAAAATTTTTACTTATGATGTCTATGCATTACTAAACCCAGGAGCCACAGTGTCTTTTGTAACCACATACGTAGCTGTGAAGTTTGGGGTCAACCCAGAATGTTTTCTTGAGCCTTTCAATGTTTCTACACTTATTGAAGAGTCTATTTTAGCCTAAAGAATCTATAGGGGTTGTCCAGTCTCTATTTATCATAAGACTATTGTAGCTGATTTAGTGGAGTTAGATATGGTAGAGTTTGATGTCATCCCTCTTTAGTCGGTCCTCGTTGTGAATGAGTTCTCAGAAGTTTTTCCTAAGGATCTTCCTGGAGTCCCTCCTGACAGGGAGATAGACTTTGGGATAGATACTCTTCCAGATACTCAACCCATATCTATCCCTCTATACTGTATGGCTCTTTCAAAGCTAAACGAGTTAAAGTTATAGCTGAAAGATCTCTTAGACAAGGGTTTCATTAGACCAACCGTCTTACCTTGGGGTGCTCCAGTTCTTTTCGTGCATAAAAAGGATGGTTCTCTTCAGATGTGCATAGATTACTATTAGTTGAACAAGATCACCATTAAGAATAATTGTCCTCTTCCTAGAATTGATGACTTATTCGATTAACTTTAGGGTGCTACCTATTTTTCCAAGATATATCTTAGATCTGGGTATCATCAGCTTAAAGTTAGATAGAAATACATTCCTAAGACAACCTTCATAACACGATATGGTCATTATGAGTTTTTGGTCATGTTCTTCAGGTTGACAAATGCACCAGCGGCTTTCATGGATCTTATAAACAGGGTGTTGAGGCCGTACCTAGATATGTTCGTTATTGTGCTCATAGATAATATCTTGATCTACTCCCGTAATAAGGAAGAACATGCAAACCATCTTAGAGTCATTCTTCAAACCCTTAAGGATCAACAACTATATGCTAAATTTTCTAAGTATGAGTTCTGGTTGGAGTCTGTGGCATTTCTTAGGCACATTGTGTCTGGTGAAGGTATCTAGATTGATTCCCAAAAGATTGAGGCAGTAAAGAATTGGCCAAAACCCACAACTGCCACAGAGATAAGGAGTTTCTTGGGCTTAGTGGGGTACTACAGACGGTTCATAGAGGGGTTTTCTTCTATCTCAGCTCCCTTGACTAAGCTGATTTAGAAGAAGACTAAGTTGGAATGGTCAGAAGCACGTGAGAAGAGTTTCCAAGAGTTGAAGACTAGGCTAACCACAACAGTCTTATACCTACCAGATGGAGTTGATGATTTTATGGTTTATTGTGATGCTTCCAGAGTAGGCTTGGGTTGTGTATTGATGCAGAGAGGCAAGGTGATAGCATATGCCTCCAGACAACTTAAGATTCATAAAAAGAATTACCTAACTTATGATCTTGAGCTTTCTGTGGTGGTATTTGCTCTGAAAATCTGGAGACATTATCTATATGGTGGGCACATAGATGTATTCATGGACCACAAGAGTTTGTCGTATGTGTTTGGCCAGAAAGAACTGAATTTGAGACAGAGGAGATGGATGGAGCTACTGAAAAACTATGACATAAGTATCCTCTATCATCTAGATAAAGCTAATGTAGTTGTTGATGTTCTTAATAGGGTGACTATGAGGAGTACAACCCATGTTGAGGCCGAAAAGAGAGAGTTAGCTAAGGAGGTTCACAGACTAGCCCATTTAGGGGTGCAAATTGAAGATTCTGACGAAGCTGGGGCCATTGTCAGGGATAGGTCAGAGTCATCTTTAGTGGTAAAAGTGAAAGAAAAGCAAGGCAGGGATCCCATCCTCCTCCAATTGCAGGAAGCTGTTCAGAAGTAGAAAGTATTAGTGTTCTCAAAAGGGGGAGATGGTGTCCTGAGATACCAAGGTAGGTTATATGTGCCAAATGTTGACAGTCTTAGAGATAGGATCTTGGTTGAGGCTCATAATACTAGATACTCTATCCACCCTGGTGCAACAAAGATGTATAAAGATTTGTGAGAAGTCTATTGGTGGGTTGGTATGAAGAAGGACATTGTAGAGTTCATGTCTAGATGCCCAAATTGCCAACAAGTTAAGGTTAAACACCAAAGGCCTTGTGGTGTAGCTCAGAGATTCTGGAATGGAAATGGGAGATGATTAATATGGACTTAGTAACAGGCTTACCTCAATCCCATAGATGACATGATTCGATATAAGTAATAGTAGATAGAATGACCAAGTTAGCTCACTTCCTACCTGTCAAGACGACTGATACAGCTGAGGATTATGACAAACTCTATCTTAAGGAGATTATTAGGCTGTACGGGATCCCTATATCCATTATTTCAGACAGAGAAACTCAGTTTACAGCACAGTTTTGGAAGTCCTTTCAAAAGGGGCTTGGAACAAAGGTGAACCTTAGCATAGCTTTCCATTCACAGATAGACGTGCAAGAAGAGATGACCATACAGACCTTGGAAGATATGTTGAGGGCATGCTTGATAGACTTTAAAAGTAATTGGGATGATCATTTACCTTTGATTGAGTTCTCTTATAATAATAGTTTTCAGGCCAGCATATAGATGGCACTGTATGAGGCCCTTTATGAAAGAAGGTGTAGATCACCTATAGGGTGGTTTGAAGTTGGTGAGGCAAGATTGATAGGACCTAATCTAGTCCATCATGTTATGGAAAAAGTGAAGGTTATCTAGGAGAGGCTCAAGATAGCTCAGAGCCAACAAAAGTCATACATAGATGTTAGAAGGAGAGACTTGGAATTTATGGTAGGTGATTGGGTGTACTTGAAGGTATCCCTAATGAAAGCAGTTATGAGATTTAGGAAGAAGGGAAAGCTCAATCCATGATATATTGGGCGTTATCAGATCCTGAGAAGAATGGGCAGCATTGCTTATGAGTTAGAGTTACCAGCAGAGTTGAGTGTTATACATCTGGTGTTTCATATTTCCATGCTTAAGAAGTGCTTGGGAGATCTCTCTCTAGTTTTTTCGGTTGAAAGTGTTGGGATTAAGGACAACTTGTCTTATGAAGAGATTCCGGTATAAATATTAGACCGGCAAATTCATAAATTGAGGACCAAGGAGATTACTTCGATGAAGGCTCTGTGGAGGAACCAATTCATGGAGGAAGCCACATGGGAGGTCGAGGAAGATATGAAGGTCAACTATCCACACTTGTTCATTGGCCTAAATGAGTATCTTGAAGGTAAACTTTCGTATTTTCACCTTGAAGATTTATATTTATTAAGTTAGAGAATCTTGTGGTTTAAGTTAGCTTTGTTCGCATCGTTATTATTCGAGGATGAATGATCCCGAGGGGGAGATATTGTAACACCTCATGAAATGACAAAAATACCCCTAGAATTAACCTTGCGTGTAATGTGCCTTCCCTTGTCCTTTTGCAAATTTGAGACCGGACTTGTGATCAGTGAGAAAAATTGAGTCGAAAAATGGTCTCAACTCGGCAAAAACTTGAACAATATGATTTATTTTTGTCCAAATGAGCTCAAAATAGTTGGGATTCTGTGCCCCTTCTGCAATGCGGAGTGGACGCGGAACCACACTTATGAATTTTTTGAAAATTTATGAAAAGTCAAAAATTCGCGAAAAAGTGCTAAAAAGCACTCATGTTGCACACTAGTGTACGAAAGGAGCAATTTCATTTTTTTAGTGGGAAAGGGAACATTTGACTTTTTTCACACCCCATATCCTAAATTTATTCAGTTTTAAGTCGAAGTAAGACCTAAATCGTTTTCTTTCACGCATCCATTCATTCAAAACCCTTCTAAGGAACATTCAAGCGTAAAGAAAATCAAGAATTCTCTCCAACTCTTCAAGAAAATCAAGAATTCTCTTCAATTCTTCAAAAAATCAAGAATTCTCTCCAACTCTTCAAGAAATTCCTCCCAAGGTAGGTAAGGCCACACAAAAAAAACTAATTTATTTTGAGAATACTTTAGAATGCATGTGATACTTTTCATCCAATAAGTTTCAAGCCTTAGTTGAAATTGAGTTTATGTAAATCCTGTAAAGTTTAATAAAATTTCTTACGTATGTTTAGATTCCTAATAAAGAATGATGGTTCTTGATCCTTTAATGATTACTTAGCGTATTGACTTCAAGATTTAAAGCTATACATGATTTCTTGTGAATTTTATCTGGGTTCTATGAATACCCATAAAGTTTATAGTCAAGATCAGTTAAAGAATTCTTCTCTTGAATAATTTTTACACTTTAGCTGAGAAAACTATATGTTAAAGAATATTTGAAAAGATAATAGATTTCAGTCAAGTAAAAGATGTCAGTGAAGAAGCTAAGAAAAGTTAAAGCTGGGCTAAGTCCCAGAAAGATAAGATTTTAAGAATTCATTATTTAAAAGTTATGAGCTATATAAGAACATTTTGGGAGTAGTATTGAGCACCGATTTGGGTGAGAGTACAATAAATTACTCAAGCTCATAAACTATGTAGGCAACATAGGATAGAACTGTGCTACAGTACCTTCCTCATTAGCCATTGAGATGGCCCAGTTTGGGATGGATCCACTCCCCTAGTTATTCATCCCCTACCCTGACAAAGTATGGGACGACTCTGGCAGCGTAGGCAAGATGTTGTATTACCACGAAGCTTATAGAGGTGGCTATTGATTAGAGAAACTCCCCAAGCTAAAAAACTAAGTTTTACTTTTCAATTTTCAGCATGTTATTTTCAGTAAACAAGCTTTTATGATTATTGCTATTTAATTATGAATTGTGTTTATGTTTTTTGAGAAGCATTATGATATATCGTTTAAATGTTTTGGATATCTTACATACCCTATATACCATGTAGTAATGTACTTAGGACCTATATCATTTTATGATGCAGACGCAGGAGACTGAGTTCCTCAGCAGCCGCTCCGTTGAGAACTTGCTAGCTTCCAGACAGTGGTGAGGCCTCTTCTCAGTCCATGGATCTTTGGTTCATCTTATGCTATTTTAGTTTTATTTTAGTTCTGTTTACTTGGGACTTGTCCCAGTAGTCCTTTTAGACAGTTGTAGAGAGGTTCCATAGACTATGTGTAGTATTCTAGCTTTAGCTATTTCAATTGCTGCTTGTGAACAGTTATATTCAGTTATTCAGCTTATTCATGAGTTAGTTGTTGCTTTTATAGCCCTTTTCCACTAATGTTATGTCGTCTGCTGAATAGGTACTAGGCCAAGTGGTTCACTTGGGACCAGAAATGATTTTCAAGTGCCGGCCATGTCTTGGGTGATGACTCGGGGCATGAAAATAGCTACCATAATCTTAGAATGAGACGTTTAACTCAATGTAGACATGAAGAAATTACCACAACTCATTCAAAGATAAATGTAAAAATAAATAATAAATGAGAAGAAATGATGAAACCAAAATTCTCCGGCCTCCACGGCGGCTCTTATTTCTCTCTAAGTCAAAAGTTATGTAAAACATAATTTTATGAAATATTTATAGGTGTAAGAATAAACCCCAAATAAAATAATTGAGTGCAAAACAAATTGGGAAATCCAGAACCGGAAGGAAATTGGCCGCTCAACATCGAGTGTTGCCACTGGCAGCCTCTGACAGCTCCTTCAATTGCAATTGAATTGCAATTCGCCAATATGGATATATAATAATATATATTATTATATTTAATCCATTAAGCTTCCTGCTTGAATTTTCTTCTATAATCCATCCTTTTGAATAAGTTTGAGCTCCAAATCTCTTTATTTTTATGTCAATTTAATCCGACAAATAAAATACACAAGTTAGCACAATACATAAAATTTATGCTCAAAAAAATAAATAAAAGTATTAAATATGAGCTAAATAATGACTAAAAATATGTATTTTTGGCCCATCATCAGGAGTACATAAGATATCCAAATTTCACGCAATAATAATAATTAGGGAAAGAAAATTATAACATTCAATCATATTAGTTCCCAACTTAATATCACAACATTTTTGACAAAAATGAAGTTTCAAAAAGAGCCCACATCGGAATATTGATTGGAAAGTTGAGAAAATTAACAAAAAGAACAAAAAAACTTAGACCCTAGCTTGCTGGAACAGTGGTTGGGTGGCCAATAATTTGTTGAAATCATGTCAGAAAATATGATGGTGGAGTTCGGCTATGGTATTGCTTGGGGAAGAAGCAAAAAGGTTTTGGTATGTTTTTTCAAATCGACTTTAAGTGGGACTCTGGTCCCATAAAACCCCAACTATTAGCTATAAGAGTGTCTACAGCCCCCAAGACCTAGTCTCGTAGTCTAAAAGTCCATAATTTAGGGCTTGGTTCTTACAAATCCTCCTATTGGTTATGTAATGACATGTGACTCATAGATTTGTTTAGAAGTTCCCATAACACTTGGTAAATATTCTAGAATCTTACCACTGGTCCACGAGCCCTATTCACGGCCCATAATTATTTTACGAACCATAAAGTTAGTTCATGAACTGAAGTACATAAACTTTTACTAACTGGAAATGGTTCTACGAGTTAGTAGATGGGTCACATGGTAAATCCAAAATATACTTCTCAAAAGAAATATAAACCGTCGTTCGTAATATATTTACCCAACTTGTGAGTCGGGGTTGACTTCTCATGCGTGATTTTGAAAATTCGACTTCATATTCTTGATCAGGGGGCAAAATTAAGTGGGAAATAGGTATAACCTGAATTTTAGAAGACCCGTAGTGAAAAATAATTTTTGTTAATTCTTTCAAAAACAGTGGCAATCCGTGCCCTAGCTACGACGCGCTAGAGGCGTGGAGCAGTGTAAAAATTACCTTCATATTAGATCCAAAGCGCAGACCAGACACAGACCAATATAGTTTTTTCCCCTATTTTTTCTAACTCGGCCCAAGGGCATTGGGGTCATAGCCCCATGCCCACTTAAGCATGAAACTACCCCTACTTAGCCATTTTTCAACTCTATATCACTCAAACCCCTCTCAAAAACCTCTACAACACTTTATAAAAATTCCCACCCAAATCTAAGGATTTCAAACTCATAATGGATCTCAAAAACTCAATCCAAGCTTTAAGTCTCCTTCAAAGTTTACATTAAGGAATCCCAAATTTAGGTATGTGGGTTTCATCCATTGAGTCCTTTCACCCGTGGAGTTTAATCTTCCTATTTTATGAAAATTACATGATTTCAAGTTGTATTGCCTATGGGTATCTATTATTATAAAATATGAGCATGAATTATGTTAAGGTTTTATCAAATATTGTTGATTATGCATAAATATGTTTAAACTTATACTATGAGTTGATCTTTGTTTATTGAGACTATGCATGATTTGAGCTATGAAAGCTATGAACTATGATGAACTTTTGAGATGGATTTCATAATACTCAAATTGGGGTTTTACTACTATGTTGGTGGGTTGATTTCAAATTACTCATCTTGTCACACTATTGAATTGCATGACTTTGAATAAGCATTATGTGCCCACCAGTTATGATGAAATGTCAAGTCAAGAATTCTCAAGTTATTTACATGTTTTACAAGTCAAGTGACTTCATGATGATTATGGGGTTTCAAGTATGTATTAAATTCATGAAATTACCTATGATTTTACAAGCATCAAATGAAGCCGTATTTTAAGATTTTTACCTCTTGTGAGCTATTCATGTTAAAGCAAGGGTTCATGTATGATTGTTTACTTTCATGTTCAAGTTAGGCTCACATTTAAAGGTCAAGCATGTTTCAAGAGCTACTCATACGATGTTTCCATGTTTCTTACAACTTATAAAATTTATGATTATTTCAAGTATTATGTGGGAGTCGATTTAGCACTAATTGAGGTTTAAGATGAGGGCTCGACTCAAGGGGCCCTTATATAATGTCTTTTGTCTCTAAACTATGTGCCACCATTGGATGATATATTATTCCCTTGTTTTAATAGTGGATCCATCTAGTCATGTTATCATGCTTCATTTTCCTTTGCAAGTAGACCACACCTAGCTGGGATGTCATGGCCATTCCACCTCACTAAGGGGGTGTCATGCCTTGGATTCCAAGTTGTAGCTACTTGGTCTATGTCGGTTAAGGTCTCCTCCCATACATGTATTATGTTCTATAGAAGTTGAATGATTTATAAGCATTTTTTACTTCAAGCATTGATCGTGCATGCCATATTGATATTATATTTATCTATTACCTACGGTTATGCATTTTCACTATAATGACTTATGTCTTGTTGCATTGCATACGGCATACTTAGTACATTCAAACGTACTAACACATACTTTATGCCTACATGATATCACCATGTAGGGATCGAAGCTCCTCTTGATCATCCTCTATGTGGCTAGTGTGATTCTTCAAAGACAAGCTTTGGGATGTCCTCAATTTTGAGGACACTATCTACTTTCTCTTGGTATTTTAAGACCTTTTTATGTTGAACATTTTATGTTATGAGGGTGAGCCCAAAAAATGTCTTGGCCCCTGCTCCATTCCAAGTTAGAGGTGTATATTGGATATTATGATATATTTATGTTATGAGCTTCACTCTTTATGTCTTGATTATAGTCAAAGATTTCTCTTAGTCCCACTTCCCTATTTACTCAAATCTTTTGTAATTGTTCGTTATTTTACTTCCGCAACCAAGGATGTGTGAATGACATATCAAAAGGGTTGTTTTTGTTATCTTCAGATTTCCCATTCGCTGTGTCACGTCTAGGCCCTAGGCTTGGGTCGTGAGAAGCTTGGTACCAGAGCACTAGGTTTGATCCTCAAAATCTAACACACCACATTGATTAGAGTCTTATTCATGGTTGCGAAGCGCACCACAACTATGAATGGGAGGCTATGAGGTGTTTTAGGAAATGTTTCACTTCTTCATAATCTAAGTCATGTGGTAGAGCTAGGTCCTCTAAGGCTTATTTCTCATTCTCAATCATTACATTTTAGAGATTTCTTGAGCTATTCAGAATGGTGGATGGGACAGTAACCATCTCCTGCTTGAGGGTCAACTCCCTAATGGTGACATGTCAAATATGGAGGTTCGTAATGCTCTATGGCTATTGGGCAAAGTGGTGACCATTCAGCTCAACCAATTGGCGAGTACCCCCAAGATCTCAAATGATAAGAGAAGGGAGCGAGAGGCTAAGAGGGCCCGTGTTGAGGGTGCTTTATCTTCTACTAATGTACCAGTGCCAAAGTATAATAAGGAAAGGATACATTTCATCGATTGTCAAGAGTGTGGCAAGAAAAATCAAGGAAAGTGTTTGGCGGGAATTGAGAGTTGTTTCAAGTGTAGCAATGTTGGGAATAAGATGAGAGATTGCCCAGTGGCCTCAAAGAAAGAGAGAAGGAGGGCTCAATTTGAAGGTAGGCTTCAATATGTTAAGCCTAGTGGCCATAGTGGAGTGACCCGGCCTAGGCGCCAAAAATATAGGAGAAATCATAGTGGCACATGTTGTTGGAACATGGGTGCATGCATTTGGTATGGTAAGATGGGTCGTAAGATTATGGATTTTCCATATGCTCAAAGGAAGGGCAAAGGTATTGATGTTCAAGCTTCTCCTATGTGTCACAAGTGTGCGAGGTACCATCCGAGAGATTGTTTGGCCAGTTCAAGTACATATTTCAAGTATGGCGCAAAAAATCATAAGTCAAGACATTGTCTGTGAGTTGCTAAGGATTATTGGGATGACCATCGACGTTCTCAACCATACTCCTCTAAGGGTCACTAGATTTGGCATGGTGCATCACAGGTATGTTAAAGATTTTGATTATGATGTGTATGCATTGATAGACCCAAGTGTCAACTCTTTCTTTCATTACTCTTTTTTTTGCTAAAATGGCTCTTGTGTGTCTCGAAATATTGTGTGAACCTTATAAAGTGTCTGCCCCCATTAGTAAGTCCATAATTACTAAAAGAGTTTATAGAAATTTTCCTGTGTTCATATTGCATAAAGTCTTGCCTTGTGATTTTGTTGAATTAGATATGGTAGATTTTAATGTCATTCTTGGTATGGACTAATTGCATGCATATTATGCTTCTATTTATTGTAGAGCTTGTAGGGTTAAATTCAAATTCCCTAATGAACCCGTCCTTGAGTAGGGGAGTAGTAATGTGGTGGTCAAGGGTAGATTCATTTCTTGTCTTAAAGCCCAAAAGTTGATTTCTAAGGGTTGTCTTAGCCCGAGTATCATATTTGGTTACTTACTAAAATCACCTTTTGGAGGATCTTTCTTTTGTCCCTTCTAGGCGATCGAAAAATAAATGTTCCTGGAAATTCTTGCTCCCATTAGACAATTTGTATCTACATGCATTAGGTTTATCATCTTATGAGGGTTAGGGATATTGAATCCAAAGTCCTTACTGAATCAGTTCTGGTAGGTAATGAGTTTCTTGATGTGTTTCCCGATGAGCATCTCGGTGTCCCTTCCAAAAGAGAAATAGACTTTGGTATAGACCTCCTTCCCGATACACAACTTATTTCTATTCCCCCTTTTGGTATGGCCCTAGTAGAATTGAAGGAGTTGAAGGACCAATTGAGGGACTTGTTGGAGAAGGGTTTCATAAGGCCTAGCAAGTCACCTTGGGGTGCACCGGTGTTATTTGTTAAAAAAAAGGTTCTCTTAGAATGTGCATTGCTTACTGATAACTTAATAGAGTCACTATAAAGAACAAGTACCCTCTACCAAGGATTAATGACCTTTTTGATCAACTTCAAGGGGCTAGTCACTTTTCTAAGA
>DF358070.1:37704-52776 GCA_000787875.1 Solanum virginianum
TCTTCACCCCTATTTTTCACTATCGGATTTTATAATAGAGAATGTGGAGCACACAATGCAAATAATCAACTTGACTAAGCTTTGTTTGTAAGATGATGATCATCTTATGAAGGAAATAATTCATTGTAATCATGGATATGTGGTGCATTTGAAAATATCTTGGACTTCAAGTAATCCCCAAAAGAAGATATTGGTCATATCGTTATTATGGGGTAATTCCATTTCTAATTTATTTAATAAATCTAATTTCGAATAAAAACTTATTACTTTATTATTTTCAACATTGAAGGGTCCTAGATCTTGCTACTTTTGGTGTTGGAAGGATAAAGAAGATATTGATCCAAGGTCTAAATTTGTTATTCTGAAGCTAATAGAGAAATCGGGTGATCTTGACAGTTTAGTGGAATCCTCCCAAACATTAGCCATTGAGTTTGATAAATTTATTGAGGCTTCTGAGGAAGTTGACATTCTTAGAGATTTTTATCTAGAAGATAATTATCCAGATATCAAATTTAGGAAGTTGGAAGAAAAGGCTGAGAAGTTGAAAGAAAGCGAGAAGAAGTGGAGAAGAACTTGGTATAATATACTCTTCTTTGTTATGGTTTTTTGTTGTGTTGTAGCTACATGTATAAGCTATTCATTTAGGGTAATATATATTAAGAAAGGTTCAATGAAGTTACTATAGGTTGTTGATGTTATTAGATTAATGTTGGTATAACATCCTTAGTATTGTAATCAATTATGTGTAATCACTTTTGTAATGAACTTCGACTTAATCTATTAGTGTAATGTATTTTATTTGTTAGTCGTCTTATTTTATTTCATCAGATATAGGTTGTGTTAACTACATAATATAGAGGCTAGAAATTAGAAGGGTAAATGTATAATATAGATACTATAAAAAGAAGTTACAACTACATATATAATTGTTTCAAAAATATAACAAAAACATAGCCACAACTGCATAATTGCATGACTGTTTAAAAAATATAGTCACAAGAGCTTGTTTGTTTTTTCACAATTGCATACTACTACAAAATAGAGAAATCAGTCTTCTTTATTTACTGGAAAGCTGATGAGCTTGATTGACTTAAATGATTCATTTTTGCAGCATTGGACCTTGTCTTTATTCTTTTATTTTCTCTCATTTATTAAAGTCTTTGTTAAGTTACAATGGCCTTTCCTTTCTATTTCACACCTGATCTTGGTTTGTGATGCCCAAGATGTCCAGTTACTATAGAGGAGTTCATAGGCATTCTAGGCTAGTTTCATAAACAAAATAGTCTTTGTTGAGTTACAATGGCCTTTCCTTTCCATTTCACACCTGATCTTGGTTTGTGATGCCCAAGATGTCCAGTTACTATAGAGGAGTTCATAGGCATTCTAGGCTAGTTTCATAAACAAAATAGTCTTTGTTGAGTTACAATGGCCTTTCCTTTCCATTTCACACCTGATCTTGGTTTGTGATGCCCAAGATGTCCAGTTACTATAGAGGAGTTCATAGGCATTCTAGGCTAGTTTCATAAACAAAATAGTCTTTGTTGAGTTACAATGGCCTTTCCTTTCCATTTCACACCTGATCTTGGTTTGTGATGCCCAAGATGTCCAGTTACTATAGAGGAGTTCATAGGCATTCTAGGCTAGTTTCATAAACAAAATAGTGTGAGATGTTGTTTGACAAGTTTAAAAGAATTAAAATACTTAAAAGAACTTACACTGTGAATTATAAAACAAATTTATGTATGCAGTATTCTCGTTCCAACCATTCTTGATCTTTTAAATGGTGTCTCTCTTCCCATTCCAGTGAGATGAGGAATTTTAACACCCACATTAGACCCTATCCCCTTCCAATGACACTAGAAACACTAATAGCAGCAGTACCTCTTCCTCTTGCAGTGACAACAGACACACTATCAGCAGCAGTCCCTCTTCCTCTTTCAGTTACATCAGGAACAATATTAGCAACACTAGTATCTCTTCTTCTTACAGTGACAGCAGATAAACTATCAGCAGTAGTTCCTCTTCCTCTTCCTCTTCCTCTTTTTATAACAGTAGGACCATTATTAGCAACACTAGTCCCTCTTCCTCTTCAGTGACATAAGAATCATGAGGAGCAGCAATCCTTTTTCCCCTTCTCCTTTCAATAGCAATAACAATAGCACTAGCCTTTATAATAATTAATTAAGTGACAAAATATATTGATTCAGTTGTAAAATAAATATATAAGTGTTACCTGTTTTGTAGAATCTCTTGGTCGGCCTCTTCCTTTCTTTGTGGTTGATTTTGATTCATTTGGTGCTGCGGAAGAACTAACACTAGATCTTCCTGATTTTCCCTTTTAAACTCCCTGTCCCTTATCCTATATTAACTTGATTCATATGGAAACCCCTCATATTGTGACCTTTTAGATGACAAAGGTTGCAGGTCACATCAACACCTTTGTTGGATAATTTACCTATCTTTTTTTATTCTGCTCCTTTCTTCTACACTTTCTAGGCCTTCCTGCCAATATTCTTATTTCAGGTGGTATAACAGAGGGATAGGTTGATTGTTACCACATCAGCATATTGGTAACTAACTGAATGAAGTGATTATAGGTGTTGAGGTAAGGGTCCTTGCTATACTAAAGTGCAACATAGTCAATGGGCTTCAATCTTCTAAATGAAGTACAATTATAGCATGATAGCAAGGTATACCTTTTAGCATCCAAGATCTATAAGTAGAAGTATTGTTACTCAAATTCACTACAAATGTGTTATCCAAGATGTCCTTTACCTCAAAACCAAACTCATCATTCCATTCAAGGTTACACCTCATGGACTTTGTTGTGTTATCTTGCAATACTTTCAGGGACATTGGAGAAATATGAGTAATCCATGTATCAGAAAACTCCCTTAGCTGACCTATTCTTCTCATCAACTTGACCTTTATTTCTTCAAGCATTGTGATAATAATTTTGTGCCTTGGACCCAAAATCTATTAAGTTAAAGCTTTCTGCTATGTCATTTTCAACACTATCACAATAGCTATGAAATTGGAAGTATTCTCTGGGCCACCTCTGTATATTGTACCACGGTAGGTCTTGACATATATTCTTCCCGAACTTCTCCATATGATATAGATTTCTCTTCTGTTCCTGCTCATATGTGGATTTGGCACATCTCTTAACACCTATCTAAACTTTGAACTAGTTGGCTAGAATGTATCTTGGACATATTCTTTGTTCTGCATTTGGCAGAATATCTTGAATTGCTTTATCAAGACCCTTCATCAAAATTGAAAGAAATTAGACAACATAATTAAGTATATATAATATAGTTATAAAATGTAGATTTAACTAATGAATAAAAAGGAAATAAAATACATTCGGCATATCAATGATAGTGGTCAATTCAGATCCATCTCCAAGCTCAAGATCATCCCATAAAATCTTCACAAACCATCTCCAAATGAATGTGTTTTCAACTTCAACCACAACCCATCCTATAGGTAGCATCTGGTTATTTCCATCCTTGCAAACAACCACAAGTAATTAGCCTTTGAAAACCCCTTTCAAAAAGCAACCATCCAAGAAAATACACACACCTTCTACAACCAGCTTTGAACGTCTTCTTCAAAGCATCAAAGCAAATATAAAATAATTGAAACATTTTTCTTCCACCCTCAAAGGTTTCTTCACTAAGACTCACCACACATGTGCTGCCTGGATTTGTCCTTAAGAGCTCATCTCTATAATCCAAAATTATTTTAAACTCCTCTATACGATCACCCATAATTTTTTTCAACACAATGTTTATAGCTTTTCTAGCAACTGTCCTCCTAACATACACCTCTAACTCTTTTTTCACTAAAGTTTGCAAATGAAAAACTCTAATGCCTAGTTGAAAAATGATTCTATCCTTGTACTATTCTAAAAAGTACTTTGAATTAACAAGTTTATTTTTTGTTATGCCATTATATTTGTACACTGGATTGTAATTCTTCACCACAAAATCACCTATTCTTGAATCATTACTCCTAAACAACAACCCTGGACAACCAAATGTACACTTAACCCTCACCCTTGTTGATTCATTTACATACTTACCCAATTCAACATGTTCCTGAACAACATATATAGTAATGGCCTCTCTAAACTACTTAACACTTTCAAAAGCAAGAGCAGTCTCCCAAACTATTGACTGACAATTAGTATCAAAGACAATTATATTTTTATTTCATTTTGCTCTTCTAGCTTTTTTCTCTCTTAAGTTGTTAAACCCGATCTTCCTCATCATCTGATACATTAGTATCTATTTCAAAGCTAACTGCCTTATCTGAATCAAAGTATGGCTCATCTCTACCTATCTTACCCTCTAAAGTATTTTGTTTCTTGGATAAATACTCATCATATCTTAAATATACTACTTTTTTTCCCTAAATTAACATCTTTAGATCTAGGGGCCTTTTCTTTTCTCTTTTTTGTTTTGGCAGCTCTTTTTTCTTTCCTACGAAGTATCACCTCCTCATGGACATCACTATCATATTCTTCATCTTCATCTACATAATCTGAATCTTCACCAGCCTCAGCTTCACTTTTCCAATCAGAGTCAACACTTGGAATATTAAATGCAAAATCAAAAAAAGATCTACCCAACCCCTCCCTAACATTAACAAAAGTATCAGTGTCACCAGGATGTGTAGTCTTAATAGGTTATTGGGGCTGTGCAATTTCACTTGGTTGTTCAGGTTGTCTAATCTTAGCAGGTTGTTGAGGTTGTGTAGTCTCAGCAGGTTGTTGGGGTTGTGCAATCTTACTTGGTTGTTCAGGTTGTCTAGTCTCAGCAGGTTTTAAGGTTGTATAGTCTCAATAGGTTGTCGGGGTTGTGTAATCTCAGCAAGTTATTCAAGTTGTGTAGTCTCAGCAGGTTATTGAGGCTGTGTAGTCTCAGTAGGGTCTTGAGGCTGTGTAAACTCTTCAAACCCTAAACCTTCACTACCCTCAAAGGTTTGATAGATTCTTTATCAAAGCTAGAGTTAGATTTACGACCTACATCTTTTACCTATTCAACGGAAGGGACCATATTAGGTTCTTCAATAAAATGATACACATAAAGTTTAATAATTTGTCCATTTTTTAACTGAGGTACAATGCCAATAATATCCCTATCACTTTTTATTTCTACAAGGAGATGAGTTCTAGGTAGTCTAATATAGACAATACAAGCATTACAATTATATTCTATTTCCTTAATATAACCAATAAACCTGGAATAGGATAATTTATCAACATCTGTATAAAACAATCAATGACAATACCTCCAAAATACTTAATACGAGGTTTTTGTTGTAATTTTCGACCATGGCGAAACCTCAAGGTAATGTGCATATCCATTCCAAACTGAAAAGATTATCAAAAGAGGTTTTGGTCTGCTTTTTAGTGACCTAGAACTTAACCAAAATAAAAAAAATTCAACACAAAACCCTAAAATCGAATTTGAACTATCAATTACTAACTTGACTAACTCTATTTTCATTGATAAAAATCACAAATTCAAAAACAACCAGATGTTTACTTCACAGTCACCTGAGATAGTTACTATAGATTAGAAGATAAATTTAGGAATTTGGGTATACGAAGATGGATTTAGAAATTTGGGTGAAATGTTAATTAGAAGATTTAGGGGTATTTGTTAAATAATAGGTTGGGTTTTTATTTGGAAAAAAGTGGGTTCTTTATTAATATTCATTAATTAAGTGGACGAATGACAGGGCACGTGGTCTAACAACACCCTCTCCTCAACTGGGCTGGTGCTGATAAAGTTGAGATAAAATAGTTTAAAGATGTTAAGGGGGTAAATGGACGCCCGTATAGTTTAGGTGCTAAATTAAGTTGTGTTATCATGTTTGGAGGAGGGGGTTTATGTCTTTTTAAAGATGAAAAGAATAAACCAAAATTCTCCACTCTCTGCGACGGTTCTTCCAAAAATTCCAAGCTATAAAATTCTAAAACCTAAATTATGGGTAAGTAGTAGATGGTTAATTGGGTTAGTTGTAGAAGAGTTATTTTTATGGACTATTTATAGATGTGGAAAAATAACCAATTCCAAACAAATTAGGAAGCCCAAAACCGGAAGGAATTGTGTTAATGTATATTCCCACCGCCTCAAAGTTGATCGTGTCTTTATTAATTATGGTTGCCTTTCTAGTGCTGCCATGTGGCAGTGTATAGTTGCAATTGAATTGCAATTTCCTGCCTAAAACTTTATATTATTTTATTAAATTTAATCCATTAAGTTGTCTGCTGGATTTTCTTCCTGTAATCTTTCATTTTTAATTCGTTTTAGTTCCAAAATTTCTTCATCTTTGTGTCAATTAATCCTACAAATAAAATATATAATTTAGCATAAGCCATAAAATTTATGCTCAAAAAGGATAAATAAGATAAATAATGATTAAATATAGTTATATTTAGCCTCACATCATCGTGGTATAAACCACGACCTGTGGAACTAGTCGTAGAACCAACTTTTGTCCCTTTTTTGCACTGGTTTGTTGCCTTCACCCTATTTCTGCATATTCTTATCAGAACAAACTATTACCCTATAATTTTCCAGTTTGTGAGTCCTAAATTGCAATCAAAACATGAAAATTAAACTACCTATGAGTCTAAAAAAGAAAAACTAAAGAAAATACATAAAAGTTACAACAAATATCTTCGGCTACCTCCTAAGTGGCGCCTGATTTGATGTCGCAGCACGACCTAGACAACTTGGTTACTCAAAATTTACCAAGTGACTATGCTTCTACCTTCAGATCATCAGGTCTCTTCATGGACTAATAGATATTGATGACAACTTCTTCGTCCTTCAATCTAACTTTGAGTTGGCCCGACTCCATGTCCACTGGTGCTCATCCAGTGCCATGAAGGTCCTTTCCAAAATAATTGGGACTTCAAAGTCGATCTCACAATCCAGAATCACGCAGTCTTCGAGGAATATGAACTTTTCCACTTTGACTAGAATGTTTGTACAATATCCCCACAGGCTTTTCCACTATCCTGTCAGCCATTAACAACCACATGCTTATTAGTGTAGGGGCTCCCAAGCCCAATTTCTTGAACATTGCAAAGACATTAAATTGATGTTGGCTTTTAAGTCGCATAACTCTTTTACAAAGTTGACATCTCCAATAGAGAAGGTATGGTGAAAGTTGACACTTTCTATACTAAGGATCTTGTTATAATAGAACTGCAATGCTAAAGCTCTTAAGAGAGCTCTTGGCTCACCGTACTCTTCTTCATCACTAGGTCCCTCATGAACTTGGCATGTTCGAGCTTTCTCTCTATTTCCTCAATGAGGGGAATGTTGATAGATAGTTGCTTCATCATAGAGATGAATTTCTAAAACTTTCTTTTCTCCTCCTCCTTCTTGAGTCTTTGGGGTAAAGAAGGTTGCAGCATAGGTATGGGTTTCAATTTCCTTGGTGTAACCACTTTTTCGCTCAACCATGCTTGGGTTTTTCATCCCCAGTCTCTGCATTTTCTCTCTACAATCTCCTCAGTAACATCATCATCATCTACTAGAATCGGTGGGTTAATTATCTGCTTACCATCTCGTGTCATCACTGCCATGCACTACCGATCATTCTTTAGATTCTACACTATATTGCATGGGAATGTACCCTATTGATGTTGGTTCAACTACATGGACATCTGACCAAATTGTTGCTCTAACTGCTTGATAGCCATAGAATGAGACTCGATATACTGATTAATGCCTGAAAGCTCAGCTTTCATTCCCTTCAAAGTCTTATCTTGGGCTTCATTCTTTTTCAACAATTTCTCAAACATCTCCTCAATCCTCGAACTACCAGCCGCAGAATCACAATTATGCGATAGCACATATAGACCATTCCTATACCCATCTCTGTGACCCCAATCACCATCCCTGTCTTGTCCTCTATTTCTATCATAATGTCCTTCTTAGTTGCTGTTTTTGTAAGCATTATATATGTTGAAGTTTCGACCTTAATTCCTTTGACCTTACACCAATAGTCCTGATTAGACCCTTGGGTGTTGGTCAAGAAATCTCCCATAATAAGGCTCCTCATACATGGGTTCTCGTAGGGGTTGATAATTCAGTGCATTAATTCGTTCCTGACTCTACTTCATCAGTAACCCCACATTAGTACTAATTTATGCTAGCTCTGACATCATATCTTCATTAATCTTAGCCTACTCCAAATTTGTAGTAACTAAAAAGAAACTCTTTTTCATTAGATTTGTCCCTTATGACCCATGCACGATTCATCTTTGCCACCTTCTCCATTTGTTCAGCTACAATAGGAAAAGGACAATCTAAGAATGAGCCTCCAGTTATGGTGTTGACAGCTTGGCAATTGTCATCTAAGGCTCGATACAATATCTCCACCAAGGAATCATCAATAATCTTGTGGTCTGAACACTTCCTAAGAACTTTGTAAGTGCTTCGATGTGGTATTGATACAATCACCACACAATTACTCAAAGTTATTAATCTGATCTTTCAACTTCAACTTTTTTGACCTCATAAAGTACCTCTCCAAAAAGGCTTTCTGCATTTTAGCCCATGTGGTGGTAAAACTCTGAGAAAGCTCTACTAACCATACTATCACCTCGCCTGTGAGAGATAATGGGAAGATATGGAGCCTAATGCTATCCATGGATAAGTTTTATTTCTCGTTATGCTCTTACAGATGAAAGCAATATTGTGTAGATGATTATGTAGATCCTTTGATGGTAAGCCCGTGAACACCCCTCAATTTTGATATATCTGCAACAACCTACTCAATACGGCAAATATAGTATCCTCTAGTAAAGGAGGTGACATAATAGCTCTGGTGACATCCACTGCCATAGGGGCAAGTAATATAAATTCCATGTAATAGCTACTGCTTGTTGACCCTGTGGTGGTGGATTCATATCCTCAAGTGGTGGTGGGTCGTCATAGTTTAGATTTTGGGCAAGGTTTGCAGAGTTACTATGTCATGACTTGGACCTAGGGTCTAGGAGTGACATGGCAAATGAAAACCCGAAAGCCCTCAAACAAGCCTCATGGCATCTTCACACATTATCAGTTCGAAAGCGTATATGAAGTAGTAAATACATAGTTCTAAAAGACGAGAGAGTAGGACTCACGCTATGTGGACATAATAAGGATGTGGATTAATATGAATTCACATAACACATAGCACATGAAGACTAAGGGGCGGGTGAGTATGACTCACTCTATAGGGGCAATACTGGACTTAGGATCTTTCACAACAGAACATATAAGCATATCATATTAGTCGTAATTAATTCATAAAGTGATGTCCAATAGATTGCCACAACCATAATAGTAATCTCTGAATTCAACACTTAGCATATAAACTTGCAAGAGTCTACAAGATATCAAACAATGCCTCTAATCATAAGACAGGACAGGGGCCAAGACATGTCCCGGGCTCACCCTCAAAGTAAATGACATAAACAACCATCATAGGTAGAGGAATGGAGGTTTGTCCTTGGAAGATAAGACTCACCACAAAAAGTATCTCAAGATCTGATCTATCTGTCCTACAGTGGATGAAGGTAATCTCCGGTCCCTATATGGTTAGATCATGTGGACAAAAATTATACGATAGTACATTTGAATGTACTAAGTATGTGGGCATATAATGCATATGACTATCAAACCTGCATTCAATGTTAGATGACAAGGGCACATATATAAAAAGAAATATATAAGAAGGAATATAATATCAATATGCATTGAGATACCTGATGCATGAATATGAAAATACTTTGCATATAAGGGGATGAGACCTTAACCGACATAAGACTAAGTGAGCTATAACTTGCAACTCCATTGTCTACCCCACAATGAATAAAGAGGTGACCTACTTTCCAAAAGTAGATTCATAATCATTCATCATCCACAAAGACGCATAAGCATACGATGTTAGTGTTACGACCCAAGCCTAGGGTCTAGACATGACACAGTGAATGAGAAGTTCGGAGACAACCCAAATAAGCCTCTTGATTGTAACATGCACAAATTCTTGGTTGCGGAAGCGAAATAAGCAATAACAAGAACCATTTAAATAAAGGGAAGCGGGACTAAGGGAAAGTTCTTTCATAAACATAGGAGAATAAGAGAGTCAAGCTCATAAGCATAAATACATCATAATATCTAACAACACCTCTAACTTGTAATGAAGCAGGGGCCAAGACACTTTCCGGGCTCACCCTCACAATAACAAGTGTTTAAGATAATGAAGTCTCAAAGTAGCAAGAGTAAGGTAGATAGTATCCTCGGACTTGAGGACTCACCAATGCTTATCTTCGTAATACCGCACTAGCCACGTGGAGGATGATCAAAAGGTACTTTGGGCCCTACATGGTAATATCATGTAGACATAAAATATGCATTATGCGGGATGCAATGCAATAAGGCATAGCTCAATATAGTCAACATGCATAATCATGGACAATGGAAAAGTATAATTTCAATATGGCATGTATGATCAATACTTGAAGTAAAATATGTTTGTAAATCATTTAACTTGCATAGTACGTAATACATGTGTGGGAAGAGACCTTAATTGAGATAGACCACGTAGCTACAACTTGGAATCCAAGGCATGACACCCTCTCGATCAGGTGGATGGTCATGACACCCTCTAACTAGGTGTGATCTACTTGTCAAGGTAAACCAAACATGATAACATGACTAGATGGATCCATTATTATAGCAAGGGTAATAATCACAATCCTATGGTGGCACATAGTTTAGAGACTAAAGACTTTATATAAGGACCTCTTTAGTTGAGCCCCCATCTTAAGCCTCAATCAGTGCTAAATCAACTCCCATGGAATAATTAAAATACTTATAACTTGTATAACTTGTAAGCTATTTGTGGTCCTAACTTGATCATGAGAGTAAACAATCATACACGAACTCTTTCTTTAACATGAATGACTTACAAGAGGTAAAAAATTTGAAATAGAGCTTAACTTGTGACTTGTAAAATCATAGATATTTTCTTGAATTTATTACATACTTGAAAGCCCATAATCATCTTGAAATCACTTGACATGTAAAAGCTTGCAATAGCCCAAAAATGGCTTAAGAATTCCTGTCATGACATTTTATCACACACTTGGTGGGCATATATGGACACATGCTCTAAATCATGCAAATTCAAGTGTATGGATCATGAAATAGTAATATTAATGCATTTGAAAATCATTAGAATCAGCCCACCAATATCATAGTAAAACCCTGTCTTGGGTATCCACCATCATTGCTATTGTCTCTACCACTTCTCTATTTTTCCAACACCAAATATAATGATTGTTGGACTCGACCCATTCACCATTGCAATCTACTCCTATTGTTATTTTATTTCCCATTGATAGTATGGACGTTTGTACCTATACTATGATTTAAAAGAAAACTAATCATGATTTTGTTTTGATTCTGCCTGTAGTTGATGCAACAGTTGTTGAATATTTTTTAACAATTGTTGAAACACACTCAGTAACTCATGCAACAATTGTTAAAATATATTCAGAAATTATTGTTGCAGCAACTAGAACAACTACAACGATTTTAGCAATTGTTGAATATTTTTTAATGATTGTTGCATGAGTTACTGAATGTGTTTCAATAATTATTTAACAATATTCAGCAATTGTTGCAACAGCAACTAGAATAGCAACAATAGTTTTAGCAGTTGTTAAATATATTTCAACAATTGTTGCATGAGTTACTGAATGTATTTGAGCAATTGTTGAAACAGTAGCTAGAGCATGTGAAACGATTTTAGCAATTACTAAATTATATTTCAACAATTGTTAGATAAGTTAATTAATGTGTTTCAACAATTGTTGAACCATATTCAGCAATTGCTAAAACAACAACTAGAGCACGTGCAACAGTTGTTGGAACTATATTTAAGCAATTGTTGAAACGAATTTAACCGAAATAGTAGATAAAACTCAAAATAACCGTACACATAAAACAACAATATTAACTTACCAAAATGGTTGAAAATCACCTCACAAGAAATGCCCAGTTATACAACAACAAAATTTAGTATCAAATAGACAAAAATTCAATTTTTTTTCTCAAATCTAAGAGATTTTTGGGGAAACAACGATATGCTCTCTCCTTTCTTCTTTCCAACACAATAGCAACAATAGCCACAAGAAACAACAATAATAACACGAGGAGAAGGAGGAGGAGGAGGAGGAGGAGGAAGAAGAAGAAGCGAAATGATCGTTGGAGGTGGGTACGCAGATGCACAACTTTTTTTTCTAATATATAAGGTTTAATAAAGGTTGGGTGTAAGGACCTGGACATTGTACTGCCTTATTGGAGCTTGGAAAATTTGGTTTCGGAAAGGTTTGGACCAAGGTGATGCTCCATGGTAGCCCTCACGGTCCGTGTAAGGCTATATGAACTGTGTAGAGGCCCCTTGGAGTGGCCTTTGGATGCTCAACTTTTTTTTAATACATTAGAGTTAATAAAGGTTGGGTGTAAGGATCCCCCCACGTTGTACGACCTCATTGGAGCTTGGAAAATTTGGTTTCGAAAAAGTTTGGACCATGGTGATGTTCCATGGGAGTCCTAACAATCCGTGTAAGGCTATACGGACTGTGTGGAGCCTCCTTGGAGTGGCCCTTGGCCTTGTGTGGGGTGTTTGAGCTTAATCGTGGAGTTTTGAATTAAGGCATGCCACACATGGACCCCACACAGGCCGTGTGAGCTTCCTGGGCTATGTGGTGGCCTTAGCCTTGAAATTTCATAGTTTTGGAACCAAGTAAAGTGGGATGGCCATGTATACGATCCATATGTGATGGTACGATCCCTATGGGCTCCAAAGTAAAATTTTTCTAAATATTGGATCACTGTCTTGGAACTTCGTCGTGGAAGAATTTTTCTAAGTAGAGTCAGACGGAGGAGGCACACAGACCATATGGGTCCTCCCTAAGACGAAAATTTCAAATTTTCAACTCCTTTTATTAATCGCATTTTCATAATTATGGTTTATTCTAATGGTCTTTTGTGACTTTCTATGCTACCTAAGGACTTTCAAATGACCTATACTTTATTCCCCTCATTCAAATTCTTTCGTCACATTTAAAATTCTCTTAAGTCACTCTTAAAAACTCTCTCAAAGGACTCTTGTGAATCTATGCTTGGGAATCAAGGAAAGGCTCATTCTTCTTCAAATTTCTTCTTGAATCTGCTTCATTAGCTAAGGTATATGGGATTGATTCTTGGTTCCTTTCAACCAAGAAGACTCAAACTCTTTTGCACTCGATTTTATGGAATTTTAGCTTTCATTGGATATGGGTTTTGAAAATTATTGTTTAATAAATTTAATTGAAGTATGAGTTATGCTTATTTGATGATTTTAAGTTGATTTGAGCCCTAATATATTGAATTACATTATTATTATTATGAATATTTGAATATGCATTGTCCCTTAAAAGCTTGATTTAAGCATGAGTAATCTATATTATTATTTAAATGTGATTTTAATTATGTCTTCACTTGAATTTCATAATGTATTGTTGGTTTAAGTTTGAATCTCTATTGCCCATGCTATTTCTCATCTCCTTCATGGCATATGCATTCATAAGCATTGGGTTTTATGAATATTATGAAGTGGGTTAAGCCCAGATATGTTTATGCAAATAATTTTGATAAGATTATGGTTATGACAAGAATGTGATCACATAAATATCTATTGTTATGGCCTTTTGAGCATTTTGGGTGCTTGCACCGTATCGTTATGTGAATGAGCTATTCATATGCATGAGAATCATGATTATGAACTATGATTACGAATGAGCTATTCCTATCTATGAGAATCATGATTATGGACTATGATTTTGACTTTTGAGCCCAAATATGCACTAAAATGATTTGAAATGACTATTGCCTCTTCTGAAAGAATATATATGTATAAGTATTCTCGTGGGATGTTTTGACTTAGCACCGATGGATTGGGGGTGTAAGGACTATCCCAGGGGTTCTCTCCCTTTTCTTGAATTATGTGCCAACATAAGTATATGTTAGCTATTATAAAAAAGACTAGGTCTGTAACACCCGGTAAAGTTACCAAAATACCCCTAGAATGGAGATATGCGTGTAACCCGTCTTCCCATGCTCCATTTGTGAATCCGAGATCGAATATGTAATCAGCATGAGAAATTGAGTGGGAAAATAGCCGCGACCCAATTTTAAAGCAACCGGGTCAAAAAATAATTTTTCGTAATAAATTGCGAATCATTGAGGGTATGTAACAGGTCCGCGACGTGGACCCATCGCGGACCAACACTTAGCTTTTGTTCCAAATATTTTCTATGGGATTTTGGAGGATTTTTCATGAAAAGTACCCAAAAAATACACGATCCGCGTCGCGGACCCCACATCCTGAAAACTGACTTTTTCGAATTTTGTGAGGGACATCCGAGACCTTTACAAACCCCTTTTAGACTTAATATATGACCAAAATAGGTCGTTGTAAGCGTAACAAGGTTTAAAACCCATTCTTAAGCCATTTTAAGTCTCTCAAAAATACCTAGGGCTAAAAGAGAAGACAGAAGATCGAGGAGTTGAAGATTCCAAGACAGATTCGTGCCAAATTGATCGTCTACCTTCGTTCTAGGTATGTAAGGCTAAATAAAAGCATGAGATCGTTCTTTCATGTGCCCCATGGAAACAATCCGTGTAAGGCTATACGGACTGTGTGGAGCCTCCTTGGAGTGGCCCTTGGCCTTGTGTGGGGTGTTTGAGCTTAATCGTGGAGTTTTGAATTAAGGCATGGTCTACATGCATGACTCTTGATTATTTTCTTGAAAAATTATTATTTTTATATGTATTTTCATATGTTGATGTTCATCATAGGCTTGCTTTCTTGAATTGAATATTTTCATGAGATATTGCATAAACCTTATATATTAACTTTTTAAAATATGCATGAAAGAAGATAGGGATTGAGTCTAGAGCCTTGATAGAGAATGTCAATTGTGATTGTGAGTGTGATGTGAGGATG
>DF358070.1:52794-63436 GCA_000787875.1 Solanum virginianum
TGGGATTGAGTCTAGAGCCTTGATAGAGAATGTCAATTGTGATTGTGATTGTGATGTGAGAATGATGATTGAGTTGATAGAATTTGATAGCCCCTTGAGTCTCCATAAATGAACTCTAACGATTTGTCTAATCGATTGGCCCTAATGATTATTCTAAGCCTTGAGCTATTGATTGAGATGTTGATGGATGAGATGATTAGAGTCTCTTTGAGACTGATTGAAAGATTGTGCCTCCATGAGGCTGATTAAGATAGTTTGATTGGATGAATTGTTTTATGAGCATTGAGTCATGGGAGGAGTATCGAGCACTAAGAGAGTAAGAGTTAGTCCAACTCCCACTCATCAAACTATGTAGCCAAATGTAGGTGAGGATCAGGACCACTACATCACCTTATGATGAGGTTCCCTCTGATTAGAAGTCCCTGAAATCAATATACATTCCACGTACTAACGCCCCCCTCTGGGATTGTATCGTTTCATGATGTAGATACATGACTTGGAGATCGTCAACAGGCGCATCCTTGAGGATTTGAGAAGTTCAGCTGATTGGTGAGCCTCTCCTACTTTGAAGGATTAATTGTATTTATTTCATCTTGCTTTAGAGTTAGATTGATTAGCTTTATTTTGATTGAGGTAGCCATGAGTCTGTCATTGACACCACTTTATAGTGATACAGGCTTCATAGAGTAGAGTTGAATGTTGATGTTAAGACTTGTTGAGCTAGTTTCTTTCTACTAACCTTTTTATTTATAATATTATTTTGAGATTAGATGAGATGTACCCATTTACTTCCTAATGTCTTCTGCTGATTAGTAGAATGTATGAATGAATGAAATAATATTATTTTTGAAACTAGATGTTGATGTGCCTATTTATTTCCTTATTTCTTCCGCTGATTAGTAGAATGTATGAATGAATGAATGAATATGATGAGGCCAAGTGGTTCGCTTGGGGACTAGCAATAGTCTCTAAGCGTCGGTTACATTTAGGGTACCCTCCCGGGGCGTGACAGGGTCGTAAGGAATGATTACATATTTTGATATGATATGATATGTTTTGATACGAAAATCCTTCCAAAAAGCGAGGTTGTAAGGAAGGTGCCGATCACACCAAAAAGATGTGATAGTAAGGTGTGGTGTAGATTACCCTTGTCTAGTAATCTTTTTCTACCGATGGGAGGTCTACATCAGACTAATTCATGTAATAGCTCACATAAGTTTGATTTTGTCGGTTATAGTCCATCTCCACTATATATGAGCATCATGACATTTCATGCATCATGAGTTTCATAGCATCTTATTATACTACTTTCCTTTGCTATATCCTTTTTCCTATACTATGTACCTTTACCATCTAACATTGAATGCAGGTTTGATAAGTTATATGTATTGCATGCCCACATACTTAGTACATTCAAATGTACTAACACATACTTTTGCCTATATGATCTAAGCATGTAGGAACCAAGGACTACCTTCATCCACCGTACGACAGTTAGCTTTGGATCTTGAGATTGCCTGTTGTGGTGAGTCTTATCTTCTAAGGACCAACCACCATTCCTTTACCTATGAGGCATTGTTTATGTTATTTACTTTAAGGGGAAGCCCGAGGTATTTATTGGGCCCCATCCTATCTTATGACTAGAGACATTGTTGAATATCTTGTAAACTCTTTTACGGTATATGCTAAGTGTTATATTCAGAGATTATGTTATGGATATGACTACCTATTGGTTATCGTTATGTGGATTGACTATGAGTATTATGATATGTCTACATGTTATGAAGTGAAAGATCATAAGCCCTAAATTGCCCCCATAGCGCGAGTCATACTTACTCACTCCTTAGTATTTATATGCTACGTGTTATGTGAATCCATATTACTTCCTTTCCTTGTGACATCCCTAAAGCGTGAGTCCTACTTTCCCGTCCCTTAGAACTATGTATTTACAATTTGTTTATGCTTCCAAACTGATGATATGAATATGAATACTTTAAGACTAATTTGGAAATTCTCGGGTTCCCATTCACCACATCACTCCTATGCCCTAGATCCAGGTCATGACAAGTTTGACACAAATATAACAAAAACTTGAGAACTTATTAAAAAATAATAAAAGCTCGTTAATTATTAACCATAAAGTTATACCTACTCTGGAGACTCACTTCCCAACACCAACACCCTCTTAAAACACCATTACAACTTCAAATCGGTGGAAACGCGGGCCAAAGGCCATTTATTGATTGAACGTAAGTAAAGAGATCGTTGACAACCTGACATATTTCGTCGTCGGATAATGACAACGAATATTAGAAGCCTGGTGCTGCTGCTATTGTCCTCGTCGGCGTTTCTTCTTGCCGATGCGGGCAGCAGCAACTCGTTAGTCCAATGGCAGATCCTCTCGAAACTCAACTACTCTTCCCAGATTCGCCTCCATCCTCATCTTCTTCTCTTGGTTACTGTCCCTTGTAATCCCGCTCCCCTTTAATCTTCTTTTACATTGAAATCATCTTTTAAGCAATATTTGTGTTACTTAAAATTGACGGTTTTTCTACCGGACAGACGACCTGACTTTGAATCAAATCAAAATTAATTGTATCATTTATTTCTTGGATGTTTGCATAGTTGTTATGGTTAGAAGAGGTGCTGACACCAAGTTTCTTTTGAAGTGATTTAGCGTCCATTCTTTTAAGATATTTTGTTAAATATACCTTGTGAACATAGAGCGCTGGAATGTTAAACTGTTGAAAACGATATGGCTATGTTAACCAAAGTTCATGGTAATAACTCAGGGTAAAGTTAGCATCTTTTATCATAGAAAACTTCTGTTCTTGTATTCACTTATAGTTGTAGATCTTGTTTGCATGAGCTTTAATTATTTGGAGTGGTTGGTAAAAGAAACAAGAAATGGAAAGAGAAAAAGATTTCTGAATGGAGGGATCATGGTAGTTGAATTGAAGTATAAAGAAGATAGCTCAGTTGGCAACAACTAATTGAAAAGTGAGATGAGCTAGAAAGTATAACTTTTCGTATTAGAGTATGTAGGAACAGAAAATGTAAAATAGAAATTTTTAAGATGAAGCAAAACTTGGTTGAGTTTCTAGAAGAAGAAAAGCGAAAGGAAGAGGGTTCAAGGTGATCTGGTACTAGAAACCAATGAAAAGAAGTGAAAGAATAACGTTTTACAACTGGTTTGCTTAAGACAAATTATTCCGAACTTGATAACTATGAATTTCGCTAGTCAAAGGGAAGTATTGAACCTGAAAGACCTTTTACTTGCAGAGGAATGACTTGGTGTCTGCTTGCCCTATTTCTAGAAACCTAGATTAGGCTTAGATCCATGAGAAATGAATATCTTTAAAAAGAAGTCAAAGTGGAGAGGTTCATGTAAGCCAATCAACTAAATTTGTAATTCTACTATATTGGGAAGGACGTATAATACATATAACAATTATTCATTAGCCAAGGTTTCTTTCATCATCATTATCATTATTTCTATCTACAGGAGGTTGATTAAGTTGATGATGTTCTTTCTGTTGCTAATGAACTAGTGGACCACATGGATAGTCAACAAAGTAAAACTTTATTCTTATAGAATTACTTGAGTGAGCTTTTAAAGTAGTGATATATTTGTCACTTTTTTTTTTCAAAAAAGATAGTAAGTTTGTGAGTTGATTCTTCAAGGCTTTGGTTCAGTAATTCATGATGCGATGTGTGGGTGGGGCGTATGTCACGAGTTCAAAGGAAAGAAATTTATGGAACCCTATATCAATACCTAATGATGGATTATGTGGAAGAGAAGAAGTCAGAGATACTTTGAAGAAAAAAAGGAAAATCTTTGAAAGAAGTTTAATGCAACATTCATAGCATTGATTCCAAAGAAGAAAGGTGCCAAGGAATTGGGAGATTTCAGGATTATCAGTCTGATAGGCAGTGTTTACAAGTTGCTTGCAAGAGCACCAACCGAAAGATTAGAAGATGTTGTATCAAAACTTGTGGATTCCCTACAAATGACTTTGATTTAAGGATGAAAGATCATGGATGTTGTCTTGGTGGCCAATGAAGTAGTTGACTCTACGATCATACTAAAGAAACCTGGAATCCTTTGCAAACTGGATATTGAAAAGCATATGACCATGTTAGTTGGAGTTTCCATGTTAATGTAATTGAAAGGATGGCTTTTGGATCCAAATGATCAAATGGGTTGAACATTGTATCTCAACTGTGAGCTTCTTTGTTCTCGTCACTGCGTGAGCTCATAGAGGTCTTAGACAAGGTCTCGTCTCGCTTTCTATTTATTTTTGGCAAGCGAAGGTCTTGAGAATATGATTAAGGCTGCATGCTCTTGTGGTTGGATAAAAGGATTTGAGATGAATGTGAATGACAATAGCAACTTAGGAGTCACTCATCTGCAATATATTGATGATGCACTAATTTTTGTTGATGCTAATAGAGATCAGCTAGAGTACTGAGAGTAATTTTGGTATTATTTGAAAGAATATTTGTGATATCAATAGACTTGATAAAATCACAAGGTCATTTCTATGGCAAGGAAACAAGGAAAAGAGCGGCTTTCACCTAGTTAAATGGAAAGTTGTTTGGCAAAAATTCTGGAGGATTGGGTGTTGGAATCTGAAAATTCAGAACAAAATTCTTAAAATTAAGTGACTGAAATTCACGGAAGAAAGTCAATTACTTTGGGAGGAGTCTAGCAAAGTATGGGGAGGAAGATAAATGGATAACCCAAGATGTAAATACACCTTATGGAGTTAGTCTGTGGAGAATGGAGATCCATCAGGGCTCTTTGTCCTGAATTGAAGAACAATACATCCATTAGAGTATATGATGAAACAAAGCTGCCTTCTGGGAGGACATCTTGCTTGGGAATGGTAGCTTACAAGAGAACTTTCCTGACGTTTTTGGTCTAGTTTTCACTAGTAGAAGACAATTGCTGAGTCCAGACAAAGGATGGGATCTTCTTACCTTAAGAAAATTGATAAATTATTGGGAGATTCAGAGGGTGAATTTTTTTTTTACAAGGCTGAAACTCTTCAATGGCCTACTGGAGGGGTCTGATAAATCATGGTAGATGGGACATAACAAGGGCTCATTTATGGTGGGCACTTTATATAGCTTAATGAATCAGACCATCCATCAGGTGACAAACTGGTCAGGGAAAGACATTTTGAGAACTAAAATCCCACACAGTTTCTTGGTTTGTTTGGCTGCTGGCCAGAGAGTCTGTTCATAATTTGGCAAAAAGAAAGATCTCTTTATGCTATCTATGTGGTGAGAAAGCATAGATAATTAATCATCTATTTGTGCATTGCAACATTACAAAACTACTTTGGAGAATGTCCATCAACCTTTAGAGGAGTATTTTGGATAATGCCCAAAAGGATTATTGATGTTCTAAACCGCGGGGGGGAAGCAAGTTCTCAGGCAATAGAAAGGGATAAATGGAGAAATGTCCTAGTAAGTATTTGGTGGTCAATTCGAAAGGAAAGAAATTCTAGATGCTTTGAGGATGTTGGCAACACCTTACACAAGATGAAGTTGAATTGTCTTTTGAATTTTAGATTTTCGTGTAAATGGACTTAGAAGATTCTATTGATATTATTGATGTTCTGAGTCGTATTTAGGATCGTAGCCACACAACTCTACACAACTTCAGCCATACACACAATCGTTTAGGGCCTTAGAATAATGTGAAGGCAACAATGAACAACAAGAACACAATGTTTTCAAGATGAATCTCAACACACAATGTTTTCAAGATGAATCTCAACCTTTTTATTATCTCTCAAATATATACAAAGGGATTTCAAAATTTGGAAGGCTTACAACTAAATAATGCCTTGGCCAAAATTTTGTCTACAGTAAGGAATCTGCCTGTCGGCGGTTACAACAGGGAGGGATGCTATAGAAAATCAAGAACAATATTCAAATGCTAAAAAATTGCCAACACTCATTGTCTACATTCTTGGTTCTCCACCATAGTTTTGCATCGCATGTCTAGTACATCATAATGATGTTTAACTTGTCATTTTTAGAAATACTACTTGGGTTGGTCATCCGGGTGTGGAATGGATGCTAGCCTTGCTATCTCGTGTTTATATCTCGCTAAAGATGGAAGACGACATTGAAGCTTATGTGAATACTCGTATTGTTTGTCAATTGGACAAGACTGAATGTAAGGAGGAGGTAGGTTTGTGGTAGCTTCTTCCTATTCGTGGATTCCCATTTCGATGGACTTTATTAGTGGGTCTCCGAAGGTTGACGAAAAGGCATCTATAATAGTAGTAGTAGGTAGATTCTCGAAGTAATCTATCTTCACAACTACTAGTTGTTAGAATAGGAATAGGTATATACAATCCTACTTATAAGAGGAATAGAAATAAGAATTAGGAATAGGAATAGTAAATAGTACCCTACTTGGTTAAGGATTACATTGTAGTGTATACAAATAGGGTTATTGTGCAACAATGTAATATTTTCCTTAAATATTTCTCACATGGTATCAAAGCTTCTATGATTCTGATAGAAAATAAAAAAAAAAGCTTCCATTGCTGGCGGGCGGCTCTGACCCATATATGGCCGCCCCTTTAGCCATTGGCTATGTTAACAAAGGTAGGTCTAATGCTATATTCATGAACCACAGTGAGGGGAATAAAACTCAGTCAGACAGGTCATCGTACATCAATTTTTGGTGATTTTCTAGGGCTATTTTGTGTCAACCCCATGTTTGTCAGTATTAGTGTAGCACCGTTTCGTCTTTCGGGTGACCACTTTCTTATATCTAATTTGTGTAGCACCGTACCATCTTTCCGGTGACTACTTTTTAATATCTAATTGATGTAACGCCTTGCAGTTTTTTCGTGACTACTTTTTCATTTTTAATTTGTGTAGCATCATACCATTTTTCTGGTGTCTACTTTCTCTTATCCGATTTGCATAGCACCGTGCATCTCTTCGAACTACTTCTCATATTTAATTTGCGTAGTACCATGAATTTTTCCAAACTACTTTTTCATATCTGAGTTGCATAGCAACGTGTCTTTTTGGTGACCCCTCAGATTCGATTTGTGTAGTTCCATGCATCTTTACGATGACTCCTCAAATCTGATTTGCATAGGGTTGTGCCATTATTCCGACTTTACCCATATAATTTTATTTCTCTGATTATGACCACTTTCAACCATCAAATCTAGTAATCGGGCATATGAGCATGTTTCGACAAGTTTTACAATGATTTTTTTTGTTTAAAATCTACTCATCTATTGATTTCGAGACGATCCATATATTTCAAACCAGATTTCAAGCTCTTTCGATCAAGATTTGCATTGTTTTCGACAAATTTGAGTTTTTCTACCGTGTTTTCTTTGTGTTTCGTAATATATTTGCCAACAAAAGAAGGATATAATTAGATATTTGGGCTAGATTGGAGTGTGTTTTCTCTCTCTGGGCCAAAATAGCATATGTCCCTTTTTTCTATCTATGGTTGTTTTCCATTGTCTTTTTAATTAGTTGGACATTAATAATGTTTTTCTATAGAATGATCTCGAGGAAGAAGTCTATATAGAACAACCACTTGATTTTGTTGATCAGGGAGAGTCTGATAGCCTTGTATGTTAATTGTATAAGTCATTCTATGGTATGAAACAATTTTCTCAAACTTGGTTTGGAAGTTCAACATTCTAATTTCAAAACTTATTTCTCTATGTTTTATCAACATGATGCATCAAATCCAGTATATCATGAGAAAGCTAAGCACATTGAAATTGACTGTCAATTTTGTGAAGTTAGGTAATCGACTTGCAAATATCTCACCACGCCCCTCATCGGTCCTTGTATTAATTACATTTGTAATAAGCTAGGTACCTATGACTTTTATGCACCAACTTGAGGGAGAGTGTTAGAATAGGAATAGATATATACAATCCCACTTAGAAGAGAAATAGGAACCGAAATACTAGAAGGAATAGAAATAGTAAATAGCATCCTACCTAGTAAAAGATTGTATTGTAGTGTCTATAAATAGGGTCTTTGTTTAATAATGTAGATACTAAATTCAATAATATTTTTCTCATACATTTCTCACACCAGTTGTATACTTGTCGAAAGTTTCTGCAGATTTGTTCTATGAACATGTAGTTGAGTTCTTTAGTGTGCTAGGTGATATTGTGAGTGATAGGGATGCTCTTTTCATGGGCCGTTCTTGGACAACACTATTCAACTTGATGGGAATTGATTTGAAGATTTCAACGGCCATCATCCCTAAACTAATGGCTAAACCAAAAGTTAGAGGAATACTTGAGGCATTTTGTGACAGTGAGTCAACAATACCAGGTGGACTTGTTAGATATGACACAATTTTGCTACAGCCTGTGTAAGTCATCAGAAACAAAGATGAGTTCGTTTAAGTTACTCTTAGGCAGACAACCTATGTGGCCACTAGTTATCACTAATCAGAAGAGTCAAGGCTAGTGTCCAACTGCTTACTGTTATGCAAAGGACAAGCATGAGATGCTTGTTGGGGCGCAAGACAGTTTGCATAAGGCCCAAAAACGCATGAAGAAGCATACAAATCAGCATAGACGTTCATTGGAGTTTAATATGGGGGACAAGGTGCTGCTAAAATTTACTCCCACAAATTTGGAAACAAATTGTGAGTAAATAATGGCATAGGGGACTAATTCCCAAATTGATGGGCCGTTTGAAGTTGTTGAGAAGATAGGTGAAGTTGCTTATGTTAGAATGGGTTGAAGTCCCACATTGTTTGGGGAATTGAATGGTAGTTTGCTTATATGGACTTGGACAATCTTCCTCTCATGAGTTAGTTTTGGAGGTTGAGTTAGATTTTGGTGCATATCTTTACGGGTTATAAATTGAAGTTGCCTGAAAGGATGAAGGTACATTCTACTTTTCATGTTAGTTTCTCAAGCCTTATTTTGAAGATGATGAGGATTCGAGTAGGCATAGAGTGAAGAGGGCTCCTCCTATGGCGCACTTAAGTTGCTTGCATTGTCCAAGAATGTTACCGCACCTGTGTCGAATCTTTAGAAATACACTATTTTGGAGGATCTAACCTACATCTGTCTACATTTTTCAAGAGTCCGAGCAACATACGTGGACACACAAGGAAACACATGTTTGAGGTAGACTCGACTTGGGAGAAAGAGTACAAAACTTTGGTAGTTCAAAGAGTGTGTTAGGGACTATCTTAAAACAACATCGACGAGGATGTTGAGTTCAACTTGTAAGGGTGGTTTGTTAGACTCCAAGGTTCAAATGGCGGAGATGTGTCAAAGGCTTGTGCATTGCCTCTTGGCATGGGTGCTTGTGAGCTTCACAAGCAATTTGTGGGGTTTTATGCCTATGACATGGTGTGTAGCTAAGTCAAGGTAACCTTGAATGAGTTTGGCATGTGTGCAACCAATAGGGTGATTCAGCTAGGCAGGTGCAAGGCAAAGAAAGATATGTGGAAAATATTCTAAGTGTTGCAAGAGGAAATTCTGTTAAGGCGAAGAGCATGTGCATGACACAGGGTCCGCAAGCCATTTCTGCGGCACGTGCGTTGGTTACAACAGTTTGCGTGGCACATGAGATAGTTGAGCCAAAATTAAAAATGTTTAACTGTTGGTTTATGAAGTTTTCTAGTATTTCCTTTCTCAGAAAAAAAGGTTTTCTAGCATTTGAAGACTGATCCTGATTTCATGCAGCTGGCATGTGCTAGACATGCTCCTCCCATTTGTAATTGCCAACAAGTGGATTCCTTTTGTAGGAGAAAGTAATTTGACCAAGGCATTATTTATTTGTAAGCCTTCCAACTTTCAAAATTCCTTTTGTACCCTTCGGGGTGGTCCAGTGGTTTGGGCTTGGGACTTCCATGGTAGGGGTCTCAAGTTCGAAACCCCTTGCCGGTTAAAGCAAGAGATTTGCCTTTTGGGTCAAGCTGGTCGCACCAGACCTGTCTAGTGTAGGTTATCTCTCGGATGTAGTTTGTGAACTATTGTAGATGAGTGGGAATTTACCGTGTGCACACTTAAACGATAATGGCTGTGGGTTCCCCTTGTCATTAAAAAAATTCCTTTTGTATATTAGAGAGATAATATAAAGGTTAGGATTCATCCCGTAGACATTTTGTTCTTGCTGTTGTACACAAGTTACAAACAACATACCCAGTGAAATCCCACAAGTGGGGTCTGGGGAGGGTAGAATGTACGCAGACCTTACCACTACCTCATAGAAATAGAGAGGCTGTTTCCCTTACCCTATCGACCAATTAGCCTACTACTCTAATTCTTGACCTCCACTTCTTTCTATCTAGGGTCATGTCCTCAGTGAGATCAAGTTCCGCCATGTCATGTCTGATCACCTCCCCCCAGTACTTCTTCGGTCTACCTCTACCCCTCCATGTAGCTCCTAAGACCAAACTCTCGCACCTCCTAACAGGAGCATCGGTACTCCTTCTCTGCATATGTCCAAACCATCGCAGTCTCGCTTCCCTCATCTTATTAGCCACCAAAGCCACCTCTAGCTTCACTCGAATGGTCTCATTCCTAACCTTGTCACTTCTGGTGTGACCACACATCCATCTCAACATCCTCATCTCTGCAACATGCATCTTCTGGACATGTGC
>DF358070.1:63617-92396 GCA_000787875.1 Solanum virginianum
CGTGACATCATCGTCGATATCGCCACTATTCTGGATGATAGACCCCAGATACTTAAAGTTTTTCCTCTTGGGGATCGGTTGAGTGGCAAGCCTCACATCGCAGTTTGCTTCATCCCTCTCGACACTGAATTTGAACTCCAAGTATTCAATTTTGGTCCTGCTCAATTTGAATCCTTTGGACTCAAGGCGTGTCTCCAAGCCTCCAACTTATCATTAACTTTAGTCCGAGTCTCATCAATCAGTACTATGTCATCTGCAAATAGCATATACCATGGTACCTCCTCCCGGATAGATCGCGTCAGCTCGTCCATAACCAAGGCAAACAAGAAAGGGCTCAACACAGATCCTTGATGGAGTCCCATCTCAACAGGAAAATACTCTGAGTCTCCTCCCACCGTTCTCACCCGAGTTTTGGCTCCATCGTACATTGTAGACTTTGTGGATTCAACACCCATGTACAAGAAGTATATCAAAAAGTAGAAAAGCCATATAGAGGATGTGAGTTTCTACAAACAACACCCAATCTTCTGTACAAATAGGAACTGCAACAAAAAGAAATCAGATATCCTTAACCGCTCTGATATATGCCATTGGGACACCTTTCATCTCTAGACACCTCCATAAGACATCCCTTGGGACTTTGTCATATGCTTTCTCGAGATCAAATGCCATCCTTGACCATGTTCTTCCAAAAGTCTACTGGAATCTCATCGAGGCCGATCGCCCTCCCCCTCTTCATCTTACTAATAGCCCGTACTACCTCCTCTACTCTGAACCGCCTGCAATAACCAAAATCACAATGATTTTCGGAGTGTGCCAACTTACCCAGCTCAATATCTCTATTACCTTTTTTATTTAAGAGTTTATGAAAGTAAGCTTGCCACCTTAATTTAATGGAAGTGTCATCCACCAACACTTCGTCCTCCTCATCCTTGATGCACTTCACTTGAAATTGTACACGAGTTACCAATTTCAAAAAAATAGTAATAGAATATTTCTACCTCAAGACATAGATATTTTGCTCTCTTAGCCTTTTGGTTTAAGAAGTAGAATGTACAGAAAGTAGATGGGATTAATTTTCGTAGTTCTTTTCACGTGTAACTAGTGTACTAAGAGGCATTTTTTTGGGGGTTGTACTATTCATCTATTGCACTGTCTAGATGCTATTCTTCGATAAAAAATTTATTCGGCAAGGATTGTGCAGAATGCTATCCAGCTTTACGTCTGGACATTACAAGGGACTTTGTCAACTCAAGCTTTATGATTTTGGTTCAGTTAAGAGAGGAAGTTTTGAGAGGTGTGCGAGGTGGCTGCTTTGCATTGAAACCGAGTATAATGCTAGAAATTAGGTTGTCATTTTGCTTTATTTTTAATTTCGTTAATGGACTTCTGGTTGTCACTTGGGTCCAACTATAGGTGCAAATATCTTGTATGCTTTCATCCTCTGCAATATTGTCGGTGAAAAGGACCTAAGGAGCTACAAACCATTTGAATCATCTATCAGTATCAAATGTGGGCTGGAGAATAACATGATAACCTGTCAAATCCTTAATAGCCTTAGTATGTTTAGTCTGCCATCAGTAGACAATTTAAGGTTCTAAAGGGGGCAACCCGATTTGTCATTAGCTACATACGAATTTATTACCTATCTGGCTTAACACCTATGGTTCAGTTGGTTCTCACCACTCTGCTACCATTTGTTTTGAGTTGATTTAAAATTAGTGAATTGACTCCAGTGTTAGACTATTTTTGTTACTTTTGTACAATTTTCCTTTTTCTATTCTTTTAGTTTAATGCTTTGCTCCGCTACCCCATCCTTTAGCTCTAATTAAAAGCTGATTATGATTTATTTTGTTGGAGATATGGTAAATGGGACAGGTGGGTGCAACTGTACTCCATTAGATTCTTATGCACTTGTTCATATTGTCTGATGAGTGTGCTTATTGATTAGGGTCAGGTGAGTCTCGGTCCCTAATGAAGGAGTTGGCTGATGTAGTTTCTCATGATCAAGGAAGATTTGCTTCACTTAAGCTGATGGTTTTATATAGGAGCAGTGAGAGAATGCTGGCAGATGCAGTTGGAGCTGATGAAGGAATAACAATATTTTATTATCATCACTCACACTCCTACAAGTATATGGGAAGACTTCGAGTGCAGAACATATTGTCATCTGTCCATTATGTTATGTCTCTGTTGCCAGAACAGCTCCCCTTCAAAATTCTAAGAACACTCGAAGACTTAGAGATTTTCCTTGGTTCCACCGACAAGGCTTTGATTCTTTCTGAATTTTGTGGATGGGCCCAGAAATTGCTTGCAACAGGTGGTCATAACAGCAGCAAATGTGATTTTGGTACTTTAAGAACTTCAGTTCAGGTTTTTGTTACTTTATTCCAGTAATGGAAAGGTGAATAATCTTTTAATATTTAAAAGGTAGAAGAATAAAAAACAAAGAAAGTGAAATTTCCTCATGGAACATAAGTAGTAGAGTCATACTCTGAAATGAATTTATTGCCCTTTCTAATGCTTACAAAGTTCTTACTTGACTTAACAAAGTGTAGCATTTGACATACTGTGTTCTCTGAAATTTCAATTGAATGATTGGCATTTGACATAGTATGATTGATGGGTCCTAGTTATACTTTAGTAAAGGTGGGGAAGTCATTGACATCCTAATGTAAAAGATTCTTCTGTCATCATTATTAATGATGTTGTTATATTTTAGAAGTCATTGCATATTCTTAAATGCATGCATTTCTATGTCTAAGCATTTAGATTCCGAAAGGACATGCGTCCTTGCTGGTGTTCTGAATTTGGGAAAGGTGTTGATTTCCTGCAATGTTGTAATTGAAGTTGCTATCCTGTTGCATCCTCTATATCTACCATCTACTTATGAACATGCTAAAATCTCCTGCTTCTAGAGAGCTATTGGATAGGGTCCACCAGAAGGGCTCAACTTCTTAGAGCTTCTAGTAAGGTAAGTCCTTGTGAGCCTTAGTGAAAAGATACCTTTGTCTTGGGTGGCACAACACTTTTCAGAATCCATCGTTTCTAGGATCTTGTAGATGTTTTATGTGATTGTTTAAATCATTCTTGCTTACTAACTAGAAAGTGCTCCTATGAAATGTAAATAATATGCGATTTAGTGGGGATTGATCTATTGTGTGGATAAACATTTACTACTGTCATTATTTCTCTTTTCGTTTTTCCTTTCTTCTTCTGTTTAGCGCTTGGATGATAGCTTTGAAAGTTCTAGTTAGACTGTTAAGGTCCCTAGTTCTGGATCAAGTTGTTGGACGATTAACTGGAAAGGCGGACCCAACACTTAGGTCTAAGCCCTTGTTCTTGTTCCTTGATCTGCCTATGATTGCTGAATTTTGCAATTCATTTAGGGATTGCAGATCTGGGAACCTGTTTGAGAAGGTTCCAAATCTCTGCAACTTGATAAAATACAACTTGTTTGATGAATAACGTCAATTCTCTTAAATACAGGTCTACAGTAGCAACAGTCCTAATAAATTAGAAATATCAAGTCCTATAAAACTGAAATAATGAGAATCCTAATCCACTCGGGGAAGTTATATTCAACCAACAAAATGACTATGAAAATGTTAAATCATTATCTGTCCAATTAATTCTCGTGTCTGCACTATTGTTTTCTGACAAACGCATCGATAACATAGACACGTTAATTCTGAAACAGGGTTTGATGAACAGTTTAATGGAACAATTGCAGCTAAAGAGAATGAAAATCAGGTCGCAGATGGTAGCTTCTTATTGCTTATGACTAGGAAACTATTGTTTGATTTGTGAAATACATATTATTTAATGAGTTTGCGTTGTTTTTGGTTTTTTTTTTTTTTTTTTTTTTTTTTTTTTTTTTTTTTTGTGTGTGTGTGTGTGTTTCTAATAATAGGGGATGGAAAATGCGAAGATGGATTGTGGTGTTGACAATCTGTCTAGTGACATGCCTTGGCTTAGGGAGTTTACCTCAGCAAACAGTAGTTCTTTCCTCATGGCTGATAATACAAGTCTTACTAATTGGGCTTCCTGTAAAATTGAGGAATTCCAACGTTTTGAATCATTCTTACCAAATTTTTTGACAGTTTCGAGAGACTTATTTCTTCCTCCTGAAAGGCTAAAATTTGGTCTGGTTTCTGATAGAGTGTTGCTTTCGTCATTGAACATTAAGGATTCTGGATCATGGTTGGTGACATTGCATTTTGCTGGATGCCCCAGTTGTTTGAAGGTTCTCAAAGAAGGTGATGATCTCAAAGCTTTTGCCCAGATCCAAGCTTGGCCAGTTGCAGAGGCAAGTTTTTGTTGTTTCCTTTGTTCTTATGTTGATCCAACAATTTAATGGACCATTTGGCTTTGCATAAATGACTGGAAACTTGTGTTTTGGATTCTTTACTTTTTCTGTAAAATTGCACTTTCTAGATTTTCCTAGTTACACATTTGAATTTTCCTTTAACGGGGGTGTTACTCATGATAGTCTAGTTAATTATTCGCTTTTCCCATGTGGCTTCTCTACCATACTTGTACATCCTTTATGTAGAGGTTTGCCTTAAAGATCTCAGTTCATCTTTTTTTCTTTTAATTGTGGAAGTATTTATTTTTCTCCAAAAATTGACGTCTTTCCTCTCTAGTTTTGTCCCTATCTTCAAATGTTACATGACAATGTGCTACATTGGTAGCCTTTTTTCTCTCACTTCAGTGAGATTGATTCGTCTACTTCCTATGTTTGGGGAATCTCTATTTCATCAATTAATAATTTTTTTTGTGGAAATGTGTGAGCATCTTATTTAAAAGATTAAGTTGTTCTAGAGGATATACTTTTATCTACTTAAATATACCTTTAACATGCTCTCACGTGTGGGCCTAATTTTTTGTTGAATCAAACACATTAAAATTCTATCGACGAAAGTTGGTAATAAGATTTGAACTCAGGATCTCTACCATCTTTTGTAAAAGTTTAAGCGGCTAGGTAGAACACACTCTGATTTACTTAATTTTCTTCAACTGTTCTCATTTAGAAAAGTTGAATCACAAATTTTCTTTCTTTTGTACATACGAGATCATGAATTAGTAATTGCTTCCGATTTCCAAAGAAAAATCCCAATTGGCTTGTAGCAAGAGGAGCATGTCTCACCCAGGACAGCTTAAGAAGAAGGGTATTTCATCTATGCTTTGGATGTTATCTGTAACGCAGCCAGAGAAAACAATAGCCATCTGTTTCTACATTGTGCTATGACTCAATAGTTGTGGCAACTTTTTTTGAACTTTTAGGACTTAGATGGTCTATGCCAGCAACAAGCTGTGATTTATTGAAGTGCTGGAGCTATAATGGGTAGTGCAGTGAGATAAACAAGTGGTAGAAACTTGTCCCAGCTTGTATATGATGGACAATTTGGAAGGAGAGGAACTATAAAATTTTTGAAGACAAAAGCAATTCTGTGCAAAAAGTCAAGATGAATTGTATTCTTTTGTTTCATTCTTGCGGTAAAGAAAACTATGTAGAGGAGACTGAATCACTAGTTGATATGCTAGGTTCCTTATAGTAGTCCTATGCATGGTTGGGATCTCATAATTGTAGATAGCACTGTTATGGTGCAGATGTAATATATATACATTATCAGTTTCAAAAAAAAAAAAAAAGGAAAAAGAATAAGAAAAATCCCAATAGTATTGAACTTTCAATTTTTGGAATAGTTACGGAATCTCCATGAATTTGGTTTAGATCATCAACTCAAATGCTGAAGAACAATAAAAATATATATAGTCAATGAAGTCCCCTTTATCCTAGTTTCTAGAAAGAAAAGAATTTGGAGAAATTTGAGGTCTCACCGAATCATATGCATAGAGATATTGATAACGTGAAAGTCATTTTCTTGCTTTTGTGCTAAGCTTGAAAGGAACTTTGTGAAGAGAAAATGGATTATTGGAGTATGTGACTTGAACTACTAAGAATGTGCATGACTTGGAATTTCCTAGAGGATTGCTTAGGGCGGTGGGTAGGAGGTAATTTAAAAGGCACTCCAAGTCTATCGGCCTTTAACTGCAAAGAACAATTAACCTGTGGACTTTTAGTTACAAAAGGTGCAAAGAAAAAAAAATACACATCTACATACTGTAGAATTAAGTGCAATCTATTTGCCAATTATATACTTATTATTTAGTTATGCTATTTGCGGGTGACATAGTACTGATTGATGAGACATGAGCTAGAGTTAATGATAGGTTGGAGGTTTGGAGATAAACTCTAGAGTTCAAATTGAATGGGACCAAAACAGAATACTTGGAATGCAAATTCGGTGTTGCTATAGATGAAGTGGGCATGGAAGTGACGCTTGCCACTCAACGTAATCCCAAGAGAGAAAACTTTAGATATCTTGGGTCCGTCATTCAAAATTGTGGACAGCGACAATGATGTCACACATCGCATTGGGGCAGCATGGATGAAATGGAGGCTTGCCTTTGGAGTATTGTGTAATAAGAAGGTACCACCTAAACTTCAAGGTAAGTTCTACAGAATGGTGTTTGTTATATGGGTGGGAGCGCTGGCTAGCCAAAAATTCATATGATCAGAAAATGCATGTTGCGGAGATGAGGATATTGAAATGGATGTGTGGGCATGCTAGGAGTGACAAGTTTAGGAATGAGAATATTCGGGAGAAGGTGGGAGTGGTCTATGTGGCAGACAAGATGAGAGAAGCGACATTGAGATGGTTTGAGCATATGTAGAGGAGGTGTATCGACACCCTAATTAGGAGGTGCGAGAGGGTGGATTTAAGGGGTTATGCAGACGGTAGGGCAGACCAAAAAGTAATGGGAGAGGTGATTAGACATGATATGGTGGAGTTTATATTAACGAGGACATGACTTTCGATAGAAAGGAGTGAATGTCATATATTAGGATAGAAGGATGGTAGGGGTAGAATTTTGTCCTGCCTTGTGACGCTTTTAGGTTTGTCATAGGATTGGTCGTGCTATTATAGTTATGTTGTTATTACTCTTCGATTAACTTGCTACTTTTATTATTTTTCTATTGTAGAATCGATATTGCTCTTTGTTTTAGCATTTATTCTATACCTATTGTTTTTTTTCCTTTCTTTACTTGGCGTGAATACATTTGAGCCGAGAATCTTTTAGAAACAATATCTCTATCTCCATGAGGTAGTGGTAAGGTCTGCCTACACTCTTATCTCCTCAGACTGTACTTGTGGCATTTCACTAGGTATGCTATTGTTTTACCGCTATAGGTGGGCATGGAGACAACTTTGGAGGCCAATTTTGTAAATATAATATTTGCACATGTAAAAACTTAATTCTTGAATGTACAGGGGGCTATATGCCACCTTTTTTGTTAGTTTTGTTAGAAAAGCTTTAGCAGTTCAAATTTTAAAAAACAACTTTCTCTCTCTTAAAAGGGATGCTCCCAGGCACTCTTACCGAGGTCAACTTTTTCTAGACAGCTTGTAAGTTTTATTTCCTTTTTTGGGGGCCAATTTCCGGCAACATGGATGGAGCTAACACATCAGGGGATAACAACATTACCTACAATGATGGTTTCATGTCATTCGAAATCACCAAATGTCTCTCAGGAGTAGAGTCTTGGTATGAATGGTTTGAATGCAGCTGAAATTTAATGAGGAGAGTTGATCAGCCAATAAAGTATTGAAATGGTTGGTCTCTGTATTTATTGAAGCTACAAAAGTAGAGGGGAATGCAGTTAGAAGATGGAGAACAAAGGACCACTTCTCAGAGAACTTTTGCACTCAAATACAATGAGAATGGTAGGTACATCAGTTTCATCACCTTGCAAGGCCAAAATAAACCCATTATTATCTCACCGGAGAGGATACACGGATGGGGGCGGGCAAACATAGCCCACAAAATAGCAAGATTTATCTATGAACCAGAAAGGGTGAAACGACCTCAAGTGATCACTGCAAGCAAACTAGAGATGACCTTCAAAGAGGCTTGCAATACTAATAGATGGTCAACTGTAGCTTCAAAGAAGGCGGAGATTCAGATAAATGATGCCAACATTGAGATCATTGGAGAAATGACAACATCAGACAAAGATCTGCTCAGAAGATGCTTGGTGGGTAAGTTCCAATTACAGGAATCTCCACCCTGAATGATGTAAGGAGACGGGCAAACAGCTCATGGAAATCAGTTGGGAGTGTCAATGTTCACGCGATAAATGACGATCTCTTTCTCTTTGAGTTACCATCGAGGAAAATTGCAGAACATGTACTCAATGGTCTCTGGGAGTGGAGGAAGACAGATAATGATGGTTGGAAACCCACTATGGGTTGCTGGCTAGCGGAAATAAATAGAGATTGGGTACGGGTCAGAATTCTAGGGCTCCCACTAAACTCGTGGTCCCAAAAGATTCTCAAACTAATTGGAGATCAGTGCGGTGGATTCATGGAGACAGAGCAGGAAACAATGCTGAAAAATCACCTACACTGGGCCTGGATCAAAGTAAGAGGAGATGGCAAGCTTGTTCCGACAGAGATAGAGGTGACCAGTGTCGAACTCGTGTACACAATTCTGGTATGGGTGGAGACTCCGGTCACTGTCAGGGCCGCAAGGCAGGAGAAAGGTGATTTAGGTCAAGGACCCATGGATAATACACTGTAGAAGCCAAAGTTGGGATAGATACCTAATTTGGTGAAAGTCTTGGGTAATACTAGGGGTAGTCATGTAGGTTCGGCAGAGGAAGGGGAGAATTCAAATTTAAGAGCACGTGAAAGGCTATTAAAAGAAAAGGGCCCTTTATGGGCCGTAGCGGGGCAAATTAGAAAAGTGGCAGAAGTGGGCCTCAATTTAAACAGCCCTAGAGCTTTTAAAGTGCCAGAAACCTATAAAAAGGCCCAATGGGAGGATATTGCTGTGGAGACAGAAATCCAAGCCAATATTGCTAAATCCAACCTACCTAACTGCCACGACAAACTGCAGGATACCTAAACAGTGAAGGAAAGATCGAATCCACAGCTAGAACAAGTCACAATGCTCTCAGACATGAGAGAAACAATGCAAACAAGTGAAGTTGAGCTAATTGCGATGCAACCAGATGATCAATTCCAAATCGTGAATCGAATTAAAGATGACACTGTGCTGGTAAACATGAAGATGCCAACAGAAAATAGTGATCAAGAAGTGAAAACTAATTTTTAAATGGATTCAGCGGTACATCTTGAAGTTAAGTGCAGAGTTTGGTGTGGATTTCAAAGGCTACAAGGAGAAGGCAAAAGAGCTATTTAAGAAGTTTGGTAGCAATAAACAGCAGAATGGGGAAAAACAAGTGATAGCTAAAAGGAAGGGATCCAATGAACTAAAGAGACTAGAACTAGATAATAAATTTTGGAGCTGTGGGTCTAGAAGCAGGGGGTCATACATTCCAATCCAAGATCAATGAATTAGAAATTGTTTATTGGAATGTGAGGGGGTTAAATTGTGGGAGAAGAGGGGACTGGTAAAGAATATCCTCAGAACTTGGAAGGCAGGCGTTGTGTTGGTGCTTTACAGATAAGAAAAAGATGTGACAAAAGAAGAAAAGGAGAGTACTTCATTAAGTTGAAAGAAAGATGTTTAAATACAATGAAATCCAAACTAATCTGCAGTAAAATGGTGCAATAACTCAAACAGAAACCTCCTAAAAACTAGGAACTAAATCTTCCAACAGCTACATGCCTAAAGACTAGGAAACTCATAACTGAAAACTAAAACAGAAAATCCTTCTTCTGGAAACAGAAAATCTATCTTCTGGAAACAGAAAACACATCAGCAGCCATGTCATCATGCCAGCTCAACTTCAATTAACAGCTCATGATGCAGATTTCAACACTCCTCCTTGCATCAAGAGCTACAAACGCCAAGCTTCTTTCTCAAGAACTCAAATTTGCTGTCCGGAAGTGCTTTTGTAAAAATATCAGCCAGTTGCTCCTCTGTTCTGCAATATACCAGATTCTCTAGATCATCTTTTGCACTTGTCGAAGAAAATATAGCTTCACAGTGAAGTGTTTGGTCTTTCTATGAAATACGGGGTTGTCAGAAATAGCAATGGCAGCTTGGTTGTCCACAAATATCTTCGTGCTTTCCTTCATATCCAAACCAAGATCGCAACAAATTTTCCTTATCCATAAAGCTTGGATTGATTGACCGCAGCTGTCGCAACAATGAATTCTGCCTCTGCAGTTGATTAAGCAACAATCTCTTGTTTTTTCGAACACCAAGAAAAACATCTAGCACCAAAAATAAAATAGTACCCTGAAGTACTTTTCATATCATCAGTAGAACAACCCCAATCACTGTCATAGAATCCTTGAAGTTTGAAATTCTGGCACTTGCTAAATTTGACTCCATGGTCCATTGTGCCTTTGACATATCTGAGTACTCTTTTTGCAGCTTTCATATGCAATTCACTAGGAGAATTCAAAAATCGGAATAGTACACTTACAACATATAATATATCTGGCCTTGTTGCCGTAAGATACATCAAACATCCTATCAAGCTTCTGTAGCTTTCTTCTTGTACTCGTTCAGCACCATCATCCTTCATTAGCTTCTTTTTTTGATTCATAGGCATGCTCATACTTTTGCAATCGTCCATTCTAAATTTCCGGAGAATTTCTTTTGCATGCTTCCCCTGACAAATGAATATGTGATCTTGGAATTGTCTAATCTCCATTCCAAGAAAGAAAGCCATCTCTCCAAGATCAGTCATTACAAAGACTTCCATCATCTCACTTTTTAACTCTTCTATGAGCACAACATTACTTCCTGTTACCAAAATATCATCAACATATAGAGAAATTATAGTAACGTCAGAGTTAACATGCTTTACGTAAAGAGTTGATTCACTTAGGCTTTTTGAAAACCTAAGTCGGAAAGATGATAATCGATTCTTCCGTACCAAGCTCTTGGAGGTTGTTTAATCCATATAGGGCCTTTTTCAGCAAGTAGAGTTTGTCTTCCTGTCCTTCCACAACAAACCCTTCTAGCTGCTCAACATAGATTTCTTCTTGCAAGAAACCATTCAGAAAAGCTGATTTAACATCCAGTTGGTAGATTTTCCAACAGTTTTGTGCTGTAATTGCCAAAGAAGTCTGATTGTGTCAAGTCTTGCGACTGGTGCAAATATTTCAGAAAAATCCACATAAAAAATCTGAGCATAACCCTTCACCACAAGCCTAGGTTTGTGTTTGCTCACCGAACCATCTGCATTTAGCTTAGTTCTGTAAACCCATTTAACACCAATAATCGTTCTGTCTTGACGTCTTTCAACCAGCTCCCATGTCTTATTTTTTCAATCATGATTAGCTCCTCCTGCATTGCAAGTATCCATTTCTTGTCTCTCTTAGCTTCTTCATATTCAGCAGGTTCAAATACGACTACATTGCATCTTTGATAGATATCTGAAAGTGATCTGGTTCCTCGAACTGGAAGATGATCAACTCACTCCTCAAAATTGTGCAACTCATTGGTGTCACTTACTTGTTTTTCTCCGTCCCAATCCCATTGCTTCTGTTCAACAAATTTCACATCTCTGCTTACCAAAATTTTTCCAGCCTGTGGTTGAAAAATTCTGTAAGCTTTTGACTGCAAACTATAGCCAATGAAGATTCCAGGTTCTGCCTTCTTGTCCAGTTTATCCCCTGTTGGCTGAGATATGTGAGAAAAACATAAGCAATCAAAAATCTTGAGGTTCTTCGGTAAAGGTTTGTATCCATGCCAAGCCTCAAAAGGTGTTTGACCATTCACTGCCTTTGTAGGCAGCCTATTCAACAAAACTATAACAGTATTCGCTGCCTCTACCCAAAACTTTTTAGGAAGATCTTTCTTGTGTAACATACACCTTGACATCTCCATGAGAGTCCTATTCTTCCTTTCCCTTACTTCATTTTGCTGTAGAGTATATGGAGTAGTAAGTTGATGTTCTATTCCAACAAAGATTTGTTGCTAGCAGATATCAATAGACAGCCCTCCTACCATTTCTTAGCTAGATTCTGTGCTGCTAAACAAGGCCATAATGTAGAGATTGACTACCAATAGTTTACATGTATTTTGTAGCCGATTTGATTTTCTACCAAGGCTTTGAATTTCCAAAAAACTTCAGCAACCTCCGATTTGAATCTTATGAAGTGTATCCAACATATTCTTGTTAGATCATCAATAAAAATTATGTAATGCCTGTTTCCTTTCAACGATGGAGTCCTTTGGGGGCCTCCAAGATCTGTATGAATCAGTTGCAATTTTTGAGTTGCTCTCCAAGTTGAATTTGTGAATGGCAATTTGGTTTGCTTACCAAATTGACATGCCTCGCAACTTGAGAGTTCCTCTTCAAGTGGAGGTAATCCTTTCGCCAGCTCCTTTTTCTGCATCTACAAAAGAGCCCTGTGGTGGAAATGACCCAACCGTTTTGTGCCAAGTTTCCGCAACGGTGGACCAACTTGGAAAAACCATCTATTCTTCCTCCATTGGATTCAAAGAGAAGCTTTTGCCTTGCATTTTAATCCTAAATAGCTCCTGACCACTTGGATCAATTATCAGCCACGCCTTATCTTCAAAAAATAATTTGAATCCATTTTCGAGTAGCTGTCCAACTCTTGGTAAATTTTGATCAAGTTCAGGAACAAACAGAACTTCAGAAATAAGTTTTATACCTGTAAAACTCTCAATTGCTACAGTCCCCTTTCCTGTTGCTGGGAGGTATTCTCCATTTCTGATTTTGACTCTTGATTTAACTGATCTGTCAAGCTCCCTGAAAAGCTTTTCATCACTAGTCATGTGGTTCGTACAACCACCATCAATAGGCCAGCTTTTACTCGAAATACTAGATGAAAAACATGATGCAACGAAGAGTTGTTCTTCCTCCTGTTGATTCGCAACTTGAGCTTCTCCATATTGCTGTTGTCCTTTTTCTTTGCAAATGATAAGTTTTTGACATTTTTGGCATCTCATATCCGGCTTTCTCCAGCATTTGAGGTGAGGATGGTTCTTCCTTCCACAATCCTGACATGACGGGAACTTGTTTCCTTTGTTACTGCCTGAGTTGTGGCTGCTTCCATTACCAGCAGAAACTTGATTACTTTCAGCAGAGTTCTTCTTCCCTTTTGATTTCTTGTATCTGCTTCCAGTATAGTTTTGCATCTTGGCCTGTAGTGCACCTTCTATTGAACCTTCCTGTCTCATTAAACTTGTCTCATTAAACTTCTTTGCTCTTGTGCCTGTAATGCGTTTAGTAATTCTGCCAAAGTGATCTTTGACAGATCCTTAGTATTTTCTAAGGAAGCAATAGTTGGTTCAAACTTCTCGGGCAAAGTAACAAGAATTTTCTCAACAACTCTACTATCAGGAAGCTTATTCCCCAACATTCTTACCTTGTTCACAATGCTAAGAAGACTACCCGAGTATTCTTTGACAGTTTCACTATCCTTCATTCTTTGTATCCAAGTTCTCTGATGAGATTCATATCTTTCATACCTTTGATCCGCTCATTTCCCTGGTTTTCTTCTTTGAGAAAATCCCATATTGCTTTTGCTGATTCCAGCAACATGATTCTAGAAAAAATTGTGGGTGAAAGTGCAGTATATAAGCAAGATTTCGCCTTGGATTTTCTTGTCTTCCTTTCCTTGTGAAGCTTGATCTGAGCCATCGTTGGATTGCCAGGTAAAGCAGGAATTTCGTAATCCTCTACTGCATCCCGGAGGTCACATGCCTCCATGTGAGTTTGCATCTTGATAGCCCATACTTGGTACTCTCCATCAAACACTGGTGGAGAAATAGCGTAAGAACCAGAAGAATTTTCTGTTTCCATGTGTTCTGATGGATTTTCAAGGAAATAGGTAGGGACCTTTGTTTGTGGTTCACTTAGATTACACTCACAAGTCCCTTAAGAAGAGGGGCTCCGATACCAATTTGTTGGTGCTTTACAGATAAGAAAAAGATATGACAAAAGATATGAAAAATCATAGATAAGCTGAGGAGAAACCTTATTTGGGAAGGGAACGGAGATAGCAAACGCCTACATTTGGTCAAGTGGAAGGTTCTCATTTCTAGTAAGAAGGTGGGGGGACTTGTAATCAAAAACCTCAAATTACAGAATATGAGTCTTTTACTGAAGTGGCTTTGGAGATATAACACTGAAGAGCAAGCATTATGGAGACAGGTTATACAGTGGAGGCATGAACAAATGGGTCACTGGACTACCAAACCAGTGACATCAGCTTACGGAGTTGGTAATTGGAAATCCATCAGGAGTCTATGGGAGGTATTTATAGCAAACTCTGGGATCAAGGTGGGCGACGGGAGGAAAATTTCCTTTTGGAGAGATGACTGGTTAGGGATTGGGCCTTTAATAGACCAATTTCATGATCTATTCATCTTATCCTCCTTCCCCGAAATTTCCTTTTGGAGAGATGACTGGTTAGGGATTGGGCCTTTAATAGACCAATTTCATGATCTATTTATCTTATCCTCCTTCCCGGAAGCTACAATTGATGAACTCTGGACTCCACAAGGGTGGAATATTGCATTCAGAAGGATCCTTCATTATTGGGAGATTCCAAGAGTTGCTGATTTATTTGGCAAGCTTGAAGGTTTTGCAGGCCTAAAGGAGGAAGAGGATTCTCTCACTTGGAAAGGTGGCACCAAGGCTATTTTCTCTGTCAAAACAACTTACAAATACTTAAGTGCTATGGAGCAACCCAATGACCCATGGCCTTGGAAAGATATATGGAAAGCAAAAGCTCCTTTCAAAGTCGTTTGCTTTACTTGGCTAGTTGTTTGGAAAGCTTGTCTCACCCATGATAAAATTCAAAGAAGGGGTTTTCATCTCAGCTCCAGATGCTTCCTATGTCAACAGGAAGCTGAAACCAATGGGCATCTTTTTTTGCATTGTCCTATTACCAGACAACTTCAGCAACTTTTTGCAGCTTTGGCTCAAATTGTTTGGGTGATGACTCAAAGTACGCTGGACCTAATATGCAGTTGGAAAAATATACAAGGAAAAACTTGCCACAAAGAGTAGTGGAAGATTGTTCCAGCTTGCATATGGTGGACTATTTGGAAAGAGAAGAATGCGAAATGTTTTGAAGAGCAGATGCTGCTCAATCCAGAAGATCAAGAGCTCCTGCATTTCTCTTTTTTGTTTTTGGTGTAAAGAACAGTTAGCTGATGATGTGGAATCATTACTAGACTTTATGGCATCTTTTGTCTGAGTCTATATTTGTAGATAAGCTTTACCAGACCTGTTTTAAGGTGCTGATGAACATAACACGTAACTAATTTCAAAAAAAAAAAAAAAGGAAAAGATATGACAAAAGAAGAAAAGGACAGTACTTCATTAAGTTGAAAGAAAGGCGTTTAAATACAATGAAATCCTAACTAATTTGCAGTAAAATGGTGCAGTAACTCAAACAGAAACCTCCTAAAACTAGGAACTAAATCTTCCAACAGCTACATGCCTAAAGACTAGGAAACTCATATCTTAAAACTAAAACAGAAAATCTATCTTCTGGAAACAGAAAACACATCAGCAGCCATGTCCTCATGCCAGCTCAACTTCAATTTACAGCTCATGGTGCAGATTTCAACACATTGTATGCCTCCCAGAGACAAAGGTAGAGGGGAACATAGTAGAGTTGGTGAAAGGAAGTCTGGGGGAATAGGTGGGGTCAATTTTGTGCAATTGGAAGCAAGTGGAACCAGGGGAGGAATTATCATAATGTGGGATAAGAGGGACTGGGAAGGAGTGGTTAGTAGTGTTAGTATGTATTCTGTATCTTGCAGGTTTCACGGGAAAAAACAGGTTTTGAGGCATTAAACAGGGGTTCCCTCTCCTAATGACAGAGTGGAGAGGGAAGAGACGTGGGGGGAGATAGGGGCTGCTAGGGGTCTAACGACAAGACCTTGGGTTTTGTGTGGTGACTTTAACACAACTACACATACCTCAGAGAAGAAAAATTGCCACAGAATCAGTAAAGCAATGTCTGACTTCTCACAGTTCATAGAGGACGTGGAGCTGATGATTTGGATCTGAAAGGGGGCAAGTATACCTGGAGAAAAGGGTAAAAGCATGATTCAGCTGCTAGACTGGATAGAATCCTCATATCTTAAGACCTTGATAGCTATTTCAGGAACATAAAACAGAGTATTCTTCCTGAAAGTAACTTCAGACCACTTACCTATTATGCTGCAATGTGGAGTTCGGGAAAATTCAAAATCCTATTACAAGTTTGAGAATTGGTGGCTGCAAAAAGATGGGTTCAAAGAAAAGATTAAGAATTGGTGGGATTCCTTTAGTAGTATTGGCAACCCAGATTTTGTGCTTATGACAAAGATGAAAGCTTTGAAGACAAAATGCAAGGAATGGGGAAAGTCTGTTCAGGGGAACTTAGGATTACAGAAACAGAATGTGTTGAAACAACTAACAGTTCTAGAAGAAATTCAGGAGCACAAAGCTTTACATGAGGAGGAAAAAGCATCCAAATTGACTCTCACCAATGAATTTGAAGAGATTGCTAGAAAAGAGGAGATGGCTTGGAGACAAAGGTCTAGGGCTATCTGGTTGAAAGAGGGAGACAAGAACATTGGATTCTTCCGTAAAACTGCTAATGCACACAGAAGATCCAACACCATTGACAAACTGAAAGTGGAAGGGTTGATGACAGAGGATGCAGAGGAGATAAAGAGAGAAACAGTGTCCTCCAATGAGAATGTTTATGCAGAGCCTGAGGATTGGAGGCCACAACTAGAGGTGATGAATTGCCCCAAGATTACTGAAAGGGAGAATCATATGTTGGAGGCCCCTTTTGAGTCTCAGGATATCCTAGAAGGCATCAATGCATGTGCTGGGGACAAGGTTCCAGGTCCAGATGATTACACAATGGAGTTTTTCAAACACTGCTGGGACATCATCAAGGTGGAACTGGTAGCAACTATTCAAAACTTCCATAAAAAGGAGTTATTTTGAAAAAAGCTTTAATTCTACTTTTATGGCCCTAATCTATATTACCTTAAAGGCATGGACTCCAAAACTAAAAAGTTAAATTACTTAAATGTGTTTTTCAAAAATCTAACTAACTATGTCTATATTACTTAAATGTCAAATTAGTAAAATATCCTCACTCATTTAATTAGTTTTAATACCCCACTAATTCGTGTTGCATCCCATTTGTGAAAAGTCACCACTATCATCAATTTTTGAATAGACGCTTCAAAGATCAATTCCTTAACAATTGCAACCTTTAGTTTAATACCTCTTTGAAACTACTAGTAATCACGTAGGTATGGCATCATTCTGGCAACCTTCTGGCTTCCATCTTATGTTAGCCCAATATATATGCCCATGTCACTTATCCCTTATCAAACTTTCCACCTCTTTAGGGTAGTCATTTCTTCCTAATAGTTTAGTCGATTGCATTTTATGGTCAAATTTCTTGTATTGTTTCCTTTTATCTAATTCCACTGTTAAATTTCAGACAAATCATTCTCAATATGTTTCCCCACTAATGTGATTTATATTATATGTGGCTGAAATCCCTCTTGGAATCATTCTGCGATTTTCTTTTAAAAGAGTCTAACTGAGCATGAATATTTAATATTCCTTACTTTCGTATGTTTCTCTGTTTCCTATGCTTAATCATTTTGTTGTTTACTTCTTATATTTATGTTTGAAATTTTTGAATCTAATTTAATAATGCCCCCCTTATCACTGATTTGACTTATTTTAATTCTGTATCATTTATCCTTGATCAAACGACTATCATTGTAAGTCCAAACCAAGTATACTCAAATTTGGGTGTCTTTGTGATAAAAAAAAGGTAGGAGATTTTGGTTTCACATGTCTTATAATTGATTTTGTTGGTTGACAAACAAATCTTCCATTATGAGAGAAATGTTAGTGCACTCAAATTTTTTTCTACTTCTCCAACAAGTTATTTGGATTACTGGACTGCACTGAAAGGTTCATGGGTTCATTCACCTCTTGAATAAAACATATGAGAAATATCCTTCCTTATTCTTATGGTCAAGTTTCTTTCTGAAATGTCTATTTTACTGCTGTGGTTTCTTTTTAGTGGTCGCCCTGAATAGAAAATTAAAAGGCGACATTTGTGGTTGGAATCAAAATTACTTAATGGTTTGGAAACTACTTGAATTAAAATATTTAAAGATATTTATATTATAACTATGACTTCAAATTAGGATCAATACTCATCATATTTTATCTACTGGTTATATCATCGGCACCAACTATTTCTTTTAAAAAAATATTTAGCATATATTATCAAAAAGAATTAAACCATATGCTTGATTATAGTAGCTTATGCTTTACCATTGTTCAAAAGTTGTGATTGTTGTGTTATTTAACTTAGAAAAGGAAAAATATAGTTTATATCTTCTGGAATAAATTTTTTTATGTCCAAGTAGATATACACAACAAATGTTGTCTTGATGAAATCTTCTATCACCATTAATCATGTGAGAAATAAATAAAAACAACAACAACATACCTAGTGGAATCCCACAAGTGGGGTCTGGGGAGGTAGAAGTAGAGAGGTGGTTTCTTGGGAACCCTCATCTCAAAACCCATAAGTAGAAAGGACTAGATATTACAAAAAAGTAAAACAAAGCATAGAAGTAGAGAGGTTGTTTCTTGGGAACCCTCATCTCAAAAACCCATAAGCAGAAAAAACTAGATATGACAAACAATAAAAGAGAGGGAATAGTAAAAAAAAGACTAATACAAACACAAAAACAACAAATGATGACCACACAAGTAATAAAACACTACTACTCCTCTACCCTACTATACCCCATGACTAGATAACCACCTAACCCTACCACCAATTAGCCTACTATAATTCGCGACCTCCATTTCTTTCTATCTAGGGGCATGTCCTCAGTGAGATCAAGTTTCGCCATATCATTCTGATCACCTCCCCCCAGTACTTATTCGGTCTACCTCTACCCCTCTGTGTAGCTGCTAAAACCAACCTCTCGCACCTCCTAACAGGAGAGGGGGTACTCCTTCTCTGCGCATGTCCAAACAATCGCAATCTTGCTTCCCTCATCTTTTTAGCCATCGGAGCCACCTCTAACTTCTCCCGAATGGTCTCATTCCTAACCTTGTCACTCCTGGTGTGACCACACATCTATCTCAACATCCTTATCTCTGCGACATGCATCTTCTGGACATGTGCATTTTTGATTGGTCAATATTCCACCCCATACATCCAAGATGGTCTAACCACCAATCTGTAAAACTTACCTTTAAGTTTAGGTGGTATCTTTTTATCACACAATACTCCAGTTGCAAGCCTCCATTTAGTCCATGCTGCCCCAATATGATGTGCGACATCATCGTCGATATCGCTACTCTTATGGATGATGGACCCCAGATACTTAAAGTTTTTCCTCTTGGGGATCGGTTGAGTGGCAAGCCTCACATCACAGTTTGCTTCATCCCTCTCTACACTGAATTTGCACTCCAAGTATTCAATTTTGGCCCTGCTCAATTTGAATCCTTTAGACTCCAAGGTGTCTCTAGGCCTCCAACCTATCATTAACTTTAGTCCGAGTCTCATCAATCAGTACTATGTCATCTGCAAATAGCATACACCGTGGTACCTCCTCTTGGATAGATCGCGTCAGCTCATCCATCACCAAGGCAAACAAGAAAGGGCTCAACACAAATCCTTGATGGAGTCCATCTCAACAGGAAAATACTCTGAGTCTCCTCCCACCGTTCTCACTCGAGTTTTGGCTCCATCATACATATCCTTAATTGCCCTGATATATGCCATTGGGACACCTTTCATCTCTAGACACCTCCATAAGACATCCCCTGGGACTTTGTCATATGCTTTCTCGAGATCAATGAACACCATATGAAGGTCTTTCTTACTGTCCCTATATTTTTCCACTAACCTTCAAACAAGATGAATTACTTCAGTAATCGACCACCCTGGCATGAATCCAAACTGATTCTCCGAGATAGATACTACTCTTCACACTCTCATCTCCACTACTCTCTCCCAGACCTTCATAGTGTGGCTTAACAACTTGATACCCCTGTAATTGTTACAGTTTTGAAATATTATTGACTTGTGTATCTACATTTCTACATAAAGATCCTATTTATAGATACTACAATCTAATCCAAGTCCAGCTAGGAAACAACATACTATTTCTATTCTAATTCTAAATAGGATTATGTATTCCTATTCCTACTCTAACACTCCCCTCAAGTTGGTGCATACAAATCATAAGCACCTAACTTGTTATAGAGATAATTAATACTAGGACTAGTGAGGGACTTGGTGAAGATATCTGCAAATTGATCACTTGACTTCACAAACTTTGTAACAATATATCTTGTGAGTATCTTTTCTTTGACAAAGTGACAATCAATCTCAATGAGCTTGGTTCTTTCATGAAACACTAGAGTTGATGTAATATGTAGGGCTGCTTGATTATCACACACAAGTTCCATCCGATCAACTTCGCCAAATTTTAGCTCCCTCAATAACTGCTTGACCCCAATAAGCTCGCAAGTTGCGGCAACCATTACTCGATATTCTGCCTCTGCACTCGACCGAACAACCACATTCTGTTTCTTGCTCTTCCACGACACCAAATTACTTTTACTAATACACAATATCTAGATGTAGACCATCTATCAGAAGGTGATCCTGCCCAATTGGCATCTGTATATCTTAGGATATGCTCATGGCCTCGATCTTCGAAAGTAGTCTTTTTTGGACGCTGACTTTATATATCGCAGAATACGAACAACTGCACCCCGATGAATATCACAACGGGAAGTCATAAACTGACTGACAACACTCACAGGGAATGAAATGTTAGGTTTAGTCACTGCGAGATAATTTAACTTTCCCACCAGTTGTCTATACCTTTCAGGATTACTGAGTGGCTCCCCCTGTCCTGGAAGCAGTTTAACATTTGGATCTATAGGAGTGTCAATGGGTCTACATCCCATCATCCCTGTCTCCTCAAGAATGTCTAAGGCATACTTGCGTTGAGAAATGACAATACCTGAACCAGACTGAGCAACATCAATACATAGAAAATACATTAATCTGCCAAGGTCTTTAGTCTGAAAATGCTTAAAGAAATGTTGCTTCAAACTAGTGATACCATCTTTAGTATTGCCAGTGATAACAATATCATCGATATAAACAACCAAATAAATACATAAATTTGATACAGAATGCCGATAAAATATAGAGTGATCAACTCCACTACGAGTCATGCCAAACTCCTGAATTACTGTGCTAAACTTTTCAGACCAGGCTCGAGGAGACTGTATTCAGACCATAGAGTGACTTGTGCAATCAGCATACATGTCACTTCCTCGAGCAACAAAGCAAGGTGGTTGCTCCATATAGACTTCTTCCGCAAGATCACCATGTAGAAAAGCATTCTTAACATCCAACTGATGAAGAGGCCAATGACGAACAATAGCCATAGATAGAAGAATATAGACAGATGCCATTTTACCCACAGGAGAAAACGTATCACTAAAATCTAGCCCAAGTATCTGAGTATATTCTTTGGCAACAAGGCGAGCCTTAAGTCGATCGACCTGACCATCTGGACCAACTTTTAATGCATAAACTCAACGACAACCAACAGTGGATTTACCTGCAAGAAGTGGGACAAGTTCCCAAGTACCGCTCGTATGTAAAGCAGATATTTCATCAATCATAGCCCGCCTATTTCCCGAATGAGAAGTGCTTCACTTGTAGTATTAAGAATGGAAGTAGAGGATAAAGACGATACAAAAGCATAATAGGATGATGTGAGATGATGATAACTCAAAGAAAGTATAATATGGGTTAGCATTTCGTGTGGACCGTATACCTTTTTGTAGTGCACTCGGTTGGCTAGGAGCAGGCAAGTCCGCAGTAGGAGTAAGGTCTGGTGCATGACATGAATTATTTGGAACTGGTGCTGGACGTGCACGACGATGATAAGTCAAGAAAGGTGGAGGTTTGTTGGGTTTTGTCAGAGGTGGCACTACAATTGGAGATTGCTCAAATATCAGTACAGGTAGGACCTGAGGTAGAGGTAAGACCTTAGAGATATCAAGACGATCAAATGATGTATACTAAGGTTGAGATTAAAAAAATGTGACATCAATGGACATAAGATATTGATTAAGGTCAGGGGAATAACGACGATACCTTTTTTGAACTCGAGAATAACCAAGAAAGACATAGTTGAGAGCACGAGGGGCTAATATACCTTTTCCTTGAGCTAAGTTATAACAAAGCATGGGCTCCAAAGACATGAGGAGGTATAGAATGGAGATGTGACAAAGGAAACAGTATGGAATGTGGAACCTGAATCTGAATAGAAGATGAGAGAATTCTGTCACTACTCGGGCATAGGAGCGACATGATGAATGGGAACCCGAAAGTCCCCAAACAAGTCTCATAGCATCCATATACACATCATCGGTTCGGAAGTGCATAACTATATTAAGCATATTCACTAAATGATACTAATGAATAGGGATAAATGACTCAAGCTATGGGATAAGGGTATGGGGCTCATTGGCATGTAATTCAACACATAATTCTAAAGGACAGGAATCTAGGACTCAAGCTATAGGGATGTCATAGGGAAAAGGATTTACATGATCACCTAGCATATAACAAATATGGACGAAGGAGCGGGTATGACTCATGCTATGAGGATAGAAGGGATTTAGGACTTTCAACATTTCCACATCTCATCATAATTACATCATCATAGCATAATACATATTCATGGTCTCCCAAGCATCAACATAACATACACATACATAAGATTTCATGATGTCCAACAATGCCTCTAGTACGTAGAATAGGACGAGGCTAAGACATGTCCCATACTCACCCTCAAAGTAAAGACATAAAGTAAACATTGATAGGTTGATAGAAGGTGGGTCTTGTCCTTGGAGTAAAGATTCACCATTAGCAAGTCTCATAATCCAATCTAACTGTCAAGAGGTAGATAAAGATAGTCTCTGGTCCTTACATAGTCGGATCATGTAGGCAAAAAGTATGCGGCATGCAATGCATATGAATACGTCAACATGCACTTCAATGTTAGATAGCAAGGGCACATATATATAGAATGAAGTATATTAGAAAGAGTATCATAATAATATGGCTTAAATCCAATGATGCATGAACGACATAATACTTGAACATACGGGGATGTGACTCAACCGACATCTAGACCATGCGAGCTATTACATGGAATTCTGATGTCTTCCCTACATTGAGGGCAAAAAAGCAAAATATAGACCTTTAAGATGAATTGTTTATCTCTATATTATTTCTGGTCTAAACAAGAAATTTTAGGTCACGCAGAGGATCTATTTGATTTAATTGACTTACTCCACCTTACAGGCCTGGCCCATTTCGGAGAAGTAACCTTACCTTACGGGCTTGGCCCATTTCGGAAAGGATTTTTCAGAAACATAATCATCCACCAAGGGGCATAAACATGAATCTATGTTTGACACATAGTTAAGGAGACTTTATATAAGGACCCTTGGTGATAGTCCCCCACCTCCAATCTTATTCGGTGCTAAGTCATCATCCTACGAGAATACATATACATGTACGTGCTTGAATAGGAGCATAAGTCTTTCAAAATCATAGTCATGCACATTTAGGCTTAAGAGCCGAATCAAATCATAAACATACATGCTTGGGCTAAAGAGCCAAATCATACTTCATTTCATGCTTTCATGCATAGGATTAGCTCATTCATACTTGTACATAATGGTGAATACTCACCCATAATTGCTTAAAAGCCGTATCATAGATATTATGTGATCACATGTCATGTCATAATCATACTTGCTTGAAATCATAGTCACAATGATAATGAGGTCGTACCCCCATCATAAATCTCATGTATATGCCATGAGCAATGAAGAAATAACATGGGTATTAGGAATTCATAATTAAATCAACATAATAATATGAAATCGTAAATAATCCATGAAGAAATCAATAATTAAAGCATACTTGAACTTACACATGCATAAATTCATCAATTAAAGGGACATGCATTTTCAATTCTGAATAAATCCATGTAAACCAATATAATAAGACTTAGATCATATTAAAATCATCAATTGAATTCAGCCCATAACTTCATTTCATCTAATTGAAGCTAATTTAAAAGACCTATTTGCAAATCATACTTAGAAATCATGAAATTGAAGAAATAGATTTTTGGGTCTTCATGATTGGAAGAGAATCATGAATCAATCCCACATACCTTGAAGAGCTTGAACGAAATTGACTTGAATTGAAATCCTTGAAATCCTAGCTTGGATCTTCAAAGTCTTACTTGAATAGAATTATAGGAGATAGAATTTCTTAGAGTCAAGTGTTTGAATGAGAATGACTAATAATGGAGTATAAGCTGATTTAGGGGTTTAGGATAGGTGAAAAGGTCATAAAAACCCTTAAAATAAACCGAGATTACGAAAAGACCATTAATGAAGCGGACTTAAATTTTGTCGAGGGCACTCGTACAAGTGCTTCACGAGTCGTACAAAGCTCCACGGACCGTACAAGTGTCCGTGGAGGGTGCCTCATCGTCGAGACAGTACTTTCTCATACTTAGAAAATTCTTGGACAAGGCCTTCACAGACCCCACCATGAGCCATGGTGGGTTGTACGGACCATATAGGGTGCCCGTGGTGGCACCCTTAGCAAACAGTGGCTCTCACACCAAAGGTACCTTCCAGGGGCTCCCTTCACGGCCAGTGGTGAGGACCACGAGCTGTGAAAGGCTCAGTGGAGGGCCACTTGGCCTCAAACCTTTCCTGGAGCCTCAAGAAGCCACGAAAATGGCCAAGGGTCACCCCAAGGCTGCCTCCACGGCTTGTGGACCTCTCCATGGCTCGTGGAGGTGACCCTGGAGAGGCAACTATTCCCAGAACTGTATAACCTAAGCTTACAGCCAAATGCTACTGTTTCTGACTTATGGAGAGGTAAGGCTGGAACCTGAATCTCAGGAGAAACTTAAATGATTGGAAGTTGGGGGACAGAGAAGTTTTTCATGATACAATGACAGATTTCAACAACCTGACTACAGAGGAGGATAAGGTAATCTGACAGCCTGGTAACAAAGGGGATTTTAGTGTCAAAGCAGCCTACATTAGTCTCAATCACTCAAGAGGCAGTTTGAAGCCCTAGCCATGGAGGATGATATGGAAAACCAGAATTCCTTACAAGGTTAACTGCTTTACATGGTTACTGGCAAGGGAGTTGATTCTGACACAGGAAAATATGAAGAGGAGAAAGTTCCAGATGTGTTCAAGATGCTACTTGTGTGAGGAGCAGATAGAGACCGTCAACCATCTTTTTTTGCATTGTAAATGGCAGACAGTTGTGGAGAATATTCAGCAGCCTCTGGAAGATCATTTGGGTAAAACCAAAAGACATTGAACAACTACTTAGCTGCTGGATCAATGTGGGTAATGCTACAACAAAGGAGAGATGGAAGATTGTCCCAGCCTGCATATGGTGGACCATTTGGAAAGAAAGGAACCAGAGGTGTTTTGAGGGCAAAAAAGCAAAATATAGACCTTTAAGATGAATTGTTTATCTCTATATTATTTCTGGTCTAAACAAGAAATTTTAGGTCACGCAGAGGATCTATTTGATTTAATTGACTATCTGTGACAAAAAGCACATGTAGAGTACATTCTGATGTAATTGTTTTTGCTAAGGGGACTACTTGAAGTAGTATACCTGTGGATATATATAATAGAAAAAGTTACCATTCTCAATTTTTTTTATATGTATAGATGATCAGATAATTTTCTTTGTGCTGACGTGGTTGCTCTCTCAGTTCATTTATCTGTCATTATACATTGATTCATTGATATCCTAATATGCAGCTGGAGGATGATTTGGATGATCTTGAGAATGCTCTTCCAGCAAATAAGCCATCTGTGGTTCTTTTTATTGATAGATCATCTGATTCGTTGAAGATTAGAGAAAAAAGCTGGAAGGCTCTTGATTCTTTTAGAGAATCTCCCCTAAAAATTCAGATTTCAAACGAAAGGAGTGAACCAAAAGGATTTGGAACACAAAACACATCTCTTAAGGCTTTTCAATCATCAAGAAGTACTACTAGACACCCTAAACTGGGGCTGTTGACACCATTCCAAAAGATAAATATGAAAGACAAGATACAAGGCTTTTCAAGCTTCAAGAAGTACTTCCAGACACCCTAAAGTGGGGCTGTTGACAGCATCCCAAAAGATAAATATGAAAGACAAGATGTCAATTGTTGTAGTGAATCATTACCAGGTGAAACAGAGTTTCAGTCAAACAAGGTTTCAGAGATCCTTGTCGAAGGTTTTTCTGAAGGTATTAGTGATCCAGATAGAAAAAAAGTGTTGCTTGGAGATACCATTTTGGGGAAGCAATACAATGAACAATCTGAATCAAATGAAGCCAAGTCTTCTCATGTTTGCCCAAAGTATTCTGAAACTATATTGGTGCTCACAGAGCTTCAGTCAGATGAACTTTGTCCTTTCGAAGGTATTCCAGAAGAACCTACTGATTCAGGTACAAATCGAATGCTGTATGTTGAGGACGGGAAGCACATCGAACAGTCAAACCCAATTAATGCTGAATTGCCTCAGCAAATTGCCGAGAAGAATTTCCTTGAATATGAAAGTTCACAAATATCTGAAAAAATTGGTCATGATGAGATGAAGAAGGTTGCTAATAGCCCTATCACAGAGGAAACAATCAAGGAGCCGAATGAGCCTAAGGAAAATAAGAACTTCAGAGGTTCTTTCTTCTTTCTCGATGGTCAATATAGACATCTTAGAGCTCTGACATCAGGGCAAGAAATACCATCTGTGGTACTCATTGACCCCACTTCACAGCTACACTATGTTTTAAGTGAGAAAGCAGATTTCAGCTTCACTTTGCTATCTGAATTTCTTGATAGCTTTCTAAATGGAAGTCTTAACCCATATAAACAGTCTGAGCGTGTTATTCCAACCATTAGGGAGGCTCCAATTCCACCATTTGTTAATCTGGATTTTCATGAGGCTGATTCTATCCCTCGAGTGACGGGACATATGTTCAATGAGCTGGTCCTTTGTAATAAGTCTGATTCTGAAACTTCTGGCAGTTCTCGAGATAGGGATATTTTAGTTCTTTTCAGCAATAGCTGGTGCGGTTTTTGCCAGAGGATGGAACTGGTTGTTCGTGAAGTATACCATGCAGTCAAGGGGTACAATAAAACCCTGAGGAGGAATGGGTTTAAGACTGAGAAACCATCGTTGAATGGGGGTAAGAAGTTCAGCCCATATTTGCTCTTCTTTGGGTTTCCAGCCAATTTATTCTAATTTCTATTATAAAAAATACCTTATTTTTATGTAAAACTAGGTCTGAGATAATGTTTGAAAGCATGTGTAATGGTTAAAGTTGTTCTCAATGATTTTATCCAAAAAAAGGAGCAGTTTTAAACTATCATATCATTTTTAAAAGATAAAATCTGCATCATTTCATCTCATCATAGGAAAGGCCTATTTTCTGCAAGAAGTTAGTAACAAGTGTTATAAATACTTCTTAAAAGTTTAGAAGCTATTTGTTTCTATGTCTATCCTTGCTCGTAGGCCATTTGAAAGAAAATAATGAACATAATAGTATCAGAACAAACCAATTTTAGTTTGTTCAGGTGATATCCTGCATTACAAATTAATCAAGTTAGTGCAAATGCTTGGCTATATCTCATCCTTTCAGTGTTATCATGCACATCTTTGCCGAAATCTTGGTTGCGATAAAAAGTAATGTTGATTAATCATCGCGGCAACATGCTTGGGCTTTGCTTTACTCTAGTATCTTTTGTTTTATTGATGAGTTGTTATATTTGTGGCAGATGAGGTGAGCAATGCGATCCTGAAGTTTCCAGTGATTTACTTGATGGATTGTTCATTAAATGACTGCAGCTTAATCCTAAAATCAGTGCTTCAGGTGTGACTAATTACGGATTAAACTTGTCATTTTGGCATTGGTATACCTGTTATGTTTGTACTCCTGCTAATTACAAAGTATATCATTCTAAGGTCACATTTAGAGTAATTATGTCATGCTTCATTTGTTGAACACTCTAATTTCTCTTGAACAGTAAACGAGAGGCTTTACTCCCTCCGCTTCATAATAACTGGTGTTTTTAGCTTGCACACACCCTTAAGAAAATTACTCACTCCTAGAAAGTAAGAAGTGTTTTCACTAATTTACCCTTAATCAATTGTCTTGCAAAAAAAGTATCTCTTTAATGGTTTCTTGGTTATGTAAATTTATTTTTTGATAAAGTTAACATCAAATATTGCATTTATATATGTAATGGTAAAATTGGAAGGAAAAAAAATCAGTGTCGTCTTGATTTTGTGAGGCACCACTTATTTTGAAATGGAGGGAGTATTTGATAAGAAGATATCAAGGAGATGCAGAGACCAGACAAAGGTTATGGATGGATGCAGAGAATACGGAGAGCATTTGAGGGTATTAAAATTAATTTGCATATTTGAAACCGAACCTTTTGGTATCAGAGTAGTATGTTCTATTCATTCGAAGAATATGCAATTTATAGGAGAAAACATATCAATAAAAAAAAAAAGAAATAATCCTTGATTCTAGATAGTCCAGAATTAAAGGATAGTTATAATCTAAAGTAATCCCTAAAAGATCTGATACTTTCCAA
>DF358070.1:106485-120806 GCA_000787875.1 Solanum virginianum
CCGACTTGATCTTGATCATTCGACTCGACTGTCCACGGCTCGGATCATCTTTGTCCTCATGGTATGGCTTGAAGACGCTGGCATGGAAGACAGGATGAACCTTTAGGCCTTCTGACTTCGGTACCTTGCCTAGAGGCACCATGCAAGACCCTTCCCATTCCATGACTGGTATTTGTTCGAGGTAGGGGTTGATCATTGTGTGGCACCTTTGGAAGAATTCCTGCCCAATGAATGATATCGAATATATCCAGAGGGCAACGATAAAGTTAGTCTTACCTTGCTATTTGCCCAATGTGATGTCTACTCCATATGCTACTCAACACACCAGAGTTGGTAGGACATTGACCGTCTTAAGGTGTGTGTCACTCGGGTTGTAGCTTAGCCACAACTTGGCTGCCGCTTACTTAGTAATGTTGTTTGTCTCTGCTCCAGTATCTACCATGGCGTGGGATTGCTTGCCGTTTATGACTATGTCCACATACTATTTTGGGTAGTTCTCCTGCTTCCTTGGTTGCTTGGCGATGGCACTGCATAGCCCAATCATGCCTACTTGGGTAGTGCCTATGCTTAGCCGTTGGTCCTGAGTTTCCTTCTCCTTATGCTCCCACAGTATGGCACCAATGTTCTTTAGTTGTGGGCACCTGACATAGCCATGTGGGCCTCCAAATATGTAGCAGCCGCTTGCCTTCGACAACTGCTCCTTCTCAGGAGTCCTGACACCCAAATTGTCGTCGACTGTATCTTGGCTCTTGGGTGGGTGTTGATCCTTGCTTTTGCCACGATCTCCCCCACCTTTGGCATGACTATTTTTCGCTTCTTTTCCCTTGCTTTTGTGATGCTTGAAGTCGGTTAGGGCCTCCGCTTGGGTGATGGCCTCATTGATGGTGGTCATCTGTCTGCGCTCCAACTATGTCATGGCCCAATTTTGTAGGCCATCCATAAAATGGAACATCTTCATTAGTGAGGTTAGGGATCTGGAGCGTGAGGGTAGTGAATTCCTTCACATATGCCTGTATGCTACCTTTCTGCTTCAACTCCCTAAACTTATGCTTCGCTTCATAGATGACGTTGTTTAGGAAGAAGGCCTTCTTGAACTCATTCTCAAGCTACTCCCATGTGCTGATGGTGCATAGCCCTTTCCTTATCTTCGATTCCTCGCGTTTCAACCATAGCATGGCCATCTCCGTCAGGTATAACATGACTCTATTGATCTTCGTCTTATCACTCTTCACTTTGTTGCACTTGAAGTAGTTCTCCAAGTGCCATAGGAAGTTTTCCACCTCTTGCGCATCACAAGCGCCCTTGAACACAGGCGGCTGGGGAGCCTCGATCCTGGCGTCCCTGTCTTAAGTAGACACAACACATCTCCCTTCCTCCATGCGTTCCTCAACTGCCTTCACCTTGGCTCTCATGGCATCCATCCTACACAGCGCGTCCATGAGTTGGCACTCCAAGAAAGTGATAGCTTCTTTCACCTCGTACTTTGCAGCCTTACGCTCATCCAATTCCTTCCAGATGCTGTCTTTCTTAGTAAGTGTGAACTCTTCCAAGATCTTGAACTTGTGGTCGAATTGATTCAAGTGTTTGCCCAAGACCTCCACAGCTTGCCTGGTAGCGTCCACCCTCGCGATCTGCTCTTATGGGTTCCTCACCTCGTTGATCGTCACTCACTTCAGTGGCCGAGAATGAGTGGGATGTTAGGACATCGTTCTGCATAGGTTCAATTGGCAGCTCCTCACTCCTCTTGGAGTTCTTTTTGCCCTTGCATGATTTCTTTCCAACATCCGGCCTAACGTTGGCGGCATTGGTGGCGTTAAATTCTCCCTCACTTGCCATATTCCCTTGGTAGAAAGTTGCTCCGATACCATGTTGTCACGATCTTAGACTTGCACTAAGACTTCCGTGAGGCACTTGTCAACTTGCTCACGAATCTTTCACGATCATACAAACACAAGTAAGCCTATTTATTTTGATTGCTAAGGGAACGCTAGATATGAGAAGACAAAGAGTGCTTTTTAGGAAGAAGACTTGTATTGCTTTATGGAGGATTGGTTACAATTTCTCGATGATTGGCAAAGTGATTGACCCCCTCTATTTATACTACCTACTTGGGTCAAAGTGTAATTAATATTTACTATTCAAGTTTCTCACTATTTACACTTTAGTCCCTAATCTAGAATACTTCACAAGTCTAGATATTGCTAAGGACATTCATGTGCTATCTACAAGGTGCAAGAGCCTTCCATAGACCACTCTAAGACTCTAGATTCTTCCCCCTTCAAGATGATTAAGTGGCGGGTCATGACATTTAGCTCAAATTGTTCAGTTGATGCCTTCGAGTACGTTGGACCTTATATGTAGTTGGAACAATATACAAGGAGAAACTTGTCACAAAGAGTGGTAGAAGATTATTCCAGCTTACATAAGTGGACAATTTGGAAAGAGAGGAATGCAGGATGTTTTGAAGGCAGATGCAGTTCAATCCAGAAATCAAGGGCGCCTACCTTTCTTTTCTTTATTTTTGGTGCAAATGATAGTTAGTTGATGATGTTGAATCATTATTAGACTTTATGGCCTCTTTTGTTTGAGTCTGTATTTGTAGATATATTATACCAGGCCTTCTTTTAGGGTGCTGATGAATATAAGATGTTGTCAATTTCAAAAATAAGTAAATAAATAAATACAACAACAACAACATACCCAGTGAAATCCCACAAGTGGGGTCTGGGGAGGGTAGAATGTACGCAGACCTTACCACTACCTCATGAAAGTAGAGAGGCTGTTTCCTGGGAACCCTCATCTCAAAACCCAAATAAATAAATAAATAAAAAGTAGAATTCATGGACCTAGAAAAGGGGGAAAACGGATTCCCATATATGATCCAAGACTATGTTGCTCAGGATCTCCAAAAATGTTGTTGCATCTGTGTTGGATCCCTCAATAATCCACCACTTTTGAAGAATTCAACATGCACTAGATGGCATTTTTGAAGAGTCCGAGCAACATAGGTCCAAGAACTTTCCCTGTATGCAATATATTTTGACTTCCCAAGGCAGCCTTTTCAGCTGATTACTTATAGAAGTATTATATTCCATTAGCAACTTAGCATACTTAGATGGCTGCCAAATTGTTAGGCTCAAAGGCACTCAGTAACTATCTGCAATCTGGTTTCTCATCCTTCTTTTCACCCTTTTGCGAAAAGATGCCACTACTTTTACTATCTCACATGCTTGGACTGAGATCTTCTTTGTATAGTTAGGGATCTGCCAAGGTAAGTGCTTCCCATGTTGCACCTCAGGGTGTGGCCTAGTGGTCAAATGAAGTAGGTTGAGAACCATTAGGTCTCAGGTTCAAATCCTAGCAGAGACAAAAAAACACTAGGTTGTTTCTTCCCTTCTGTCCTTGCGTTGGTGGATAGAGTTACTTGGTACCTTTTGCTGGTGGGAGGTGATAGGTATCCTGTGGAAGTAGTTAGAGGTGCGTGAAAGTTGGCTCGTACACTATAATCATCGAAAAAGGAAGATAAGTGCTTTCCATGTTCAGATGTTCTGAAATGAAATTAAACTAATTCAAAAGAGTATTGCTATCATATCTTGTGTTGTAATTATTCGTCTTATATTTGTTACTTTTATCGTATTTACATACTATCATTTGCTTTTCATTATTAGCCGTTTTCCTTTTTTTTTTTCCTTTTTTCTTTTCCCTCTTTTTCCATATCTAGTATCTTCTGCTTATGGGGCTTGATTTTTTAGACCAGGGTTTTTCGGAAATAGCCTATCTATCTCTATGACCCACTTGTGGGAATCCACTGGGTATGTTGTTGTTGTTATTGCTGTTGGGTGATCCTGTTAATCAAATAAAATTTAGTGGCTAAAAAGCATGTACTTCTGTGCTGAAATCTTGTTACAAATTTCTTCCTGGCATGTGAAATGCAGGTGGAAAATTATACACTTCTATGGCCTCTAAACTCTAATGCTTCCTAACTAAACTTAAGCTGTCAACAGTCATGTATATGTGTGTGAGGTGTTAACCGTGTGCCTGTCCATTGCAATTTTGCAGAGGGAATTTTATCCATCTCTACTCTTATTTCCAGCTGGGAGGAAGAAAGCTATCCCTTATAGTGGAGATATGGCAGTATCTAATATCATTAACTTTCTTGCTCACCACGGGAGCCACTTTTACGATCTGCTTCAGGAGACAGGTGAGTTCCCTAATTTGAAAATATCTACTGTTGTTCACAACCCATCTGAGTGAAGCAGGAAAAAAGGAGCAAGCGGGAAGGAAAATATAATTAATTTTCCTTATTATTCATAAAAGATTTTGGTGCTTGTTTTCTATCATTGGTATATTCACACTTAGCCATCAATCTGATTAACTAAACATATCTTTTATGGAGGTTTCGTAAGTCCAGGTTGTTGTTGTTTTATTTTATTCTTCTTTGGAAGAAGAAAATTGTGGATAGTCAAGATTCACTGATATACGTATTCTTTTCTTTATCTTCCATATTTGTGAGTTACATAGATTGCTTTTGTCTCAATCAGTCTATGATTCTTAGATGTTATGTGCCTTGCTCATTAGAAATATCTCACCGGATAGTTGCTATAATGGAATGTATGACTGGTTTAATGATACAGTGGTGAGGAAAATGCAACTATGATGTGAAATGAATGACGGTATATTTAATTTAGTAATAAGACAAACATGCCCAACTGTTTAGAAACAGGATGCATTTCTGAGAGCAAAAACTTACAATATACCTAGTGGAAACCTCCCACAGAGTGTGTTTTGGGGAGGATAGAGTGTACACAGGCGTTACCCCTACCTCGTGGAGGTAGAAAGGCTGTTTCCAAAGCAGCTCCGGCTCAACAAAGCAATCATAAAATATCATTCCATCTAGGAGTGAGACTGAAAATGCTTCATAAATGATCACACATTTAAACGATGAAAAGAGATTTGGTTGGAGTGCTGAGAGAGGATGGAGGTAAGATGCATAAAGAAGTGCGTAAAGGGGATGAATAGACTGAGTGTAATACTTTCCCGATTAAATAAATAATTATAAGACAATATTCTTTCATTTTTTTCCTGATGTGCTCAAGTATATTCAAAATACCCCAAAGGGTGACACCTAGAGATATCTTTTGAGCACTATTGAGGTGGGGGGAGGGGTTATACTTCATAGTGCGAGGGGCCCTATGCTAAGTATGTTGTTGAGTGTGAGGGGAAAGAGGATGGGAAAGGGACCACTTAAACTTTTAAAGTTGTACAATGATAGAATTACTACGTGGAGTAGAGGCTGAGGCTGAGGCTAGAGGGAATGAAGTTCAGCAATATTGGAGGAAGATGATGTGAAGTGGTTGGAGAGAGGTTGAGGAGGATGAAGTTTGGGAGATGCTTAGGAGCTTAGTTGTGTGGACTCTTCACTTTCAGTGCCTCGCTCATGTAAAACCTGGTTAATCAATTTTTTGGGTACTTTGACCACAAACTGGTCGAGAAATTCGAGATAGATAAAATGTTTTCTGAAATCAAAACAACTAGGGTGAAATCATAAGTTAGGCATATGTACTTTTATCTTTAAAAGATGTACCTAAAAGTTGGCAACCAGAAGGTACTTTAAAGATATTTAAAGGTCATTATCACTGTTGAATGAAGCTTCGAAATGTCCATATATCTTTTGTGTGGCTATTGTTTCTTTATAGTTTAGCTTTTGTTTTCTTCTTTCATTTTTTGTACTGGTCGGCATTTTTTTCTGCAATAAAATGACCTTGCGACTCTATTATTATTTAAAAAGGAAGAAGGAATGAGTAATGAATTCAAGAAGTATATGATACAATCTATATCATTTGTGATCACCATGTAACACCAAAAATACAGTAAGTAGATGCATTTGTACTTAATAGTTATTACATATTCGAACTTGTTCTCAAAAATGTGTGCATGTCCTTACTTCCAAATAGACCACCATATTTAGGCATGTTTATACAACTCTATTTTTAGATATTTGCATTATTTTTAGCCAAGTCCCTGCACTCGCACCCGCACCTGGATCCATACTCCTGAATCTTAAAACTTTGATCCTGAAGGATCCGGCCTCTACGTCCCCACGTATCAGACACTCGAACTAGAGTCTGAGCAACATAGGTTAGGAGTTGTATAGGATATAAAGTGCTACGTTAGAATTGCTTCATGACGGCCTTCAACATCAATGTGACAACAAAGTTAAAGAAGATGTTACGGTGCCATAGATTACTTCTGTTCGATGAGGAATTTTGTGAAGAGTCTCAATGCATCTTTCTTAGCATTGCAGCGAAAAAGGAGAGGTGAGGATATGAAAGTATTTTTTAGAAGGCAACACTGCACCCAACATCTGTAAACACCCAAAATCACAGTTTAGATTACAAGTGGATTCCAAATCCATTGTCTGATCACAAGGACTATAAATGTAAAAATATAGATTCAACATCTTCTTGGTACTCTTGTTTACCCAAAATAAATAAAAAAAATTAGATACTTCATCTTTAGCTTCGGTATAGTACTGCATGTATCTCCAAATAACTTTTGATCTGTCTTTCCAAGATGAGGGAAGCGAGACTGCGATGGTTTGGGCATGTGATTCAGAGAAAAAGTACTGACGCTCCTGTTAGGAGGTGCGAGAGGTTGGATTTAGGATTATGCGGAGGGGTAGAGGTAGACCTTAGATAGAAAGGAGTGGAGGTTGCATATTAGGTAGAAGGTTAATAGGCTTGTAGGGGTAGGATGATGTCTTGCCTTGCGATATAGTAGGTTAGTAGGATTAGTCGCGGGCTTATATTTGTTACTTTTATTGTATTTATACATTATCATTGGCTTTCTACTTTAGTCAGTTTTCTATTTTCATATCTAATATCTCTGCTTTTGGGGCTTGATATTTATGAGATGCGGGTCTTCTGGAAACAACCATAAGGTCTGTTCTCCGCAGACCCCGCTTGTGGGATTCCAATGGGTATATTGTTGTTGTTTTCCAAGATATCCACCAAATGCAACCATAAGGTCTTCTGGAAACAACCATAAGGTCTGTCCTCCGCAGACCCCGCTTGTGGGATTCCAATGGGTATATTGTTGTTGTTTTCCAAGATATCCACCAAATGCAACCATAAGGTCTTCTGGAAACAACCATAAGGTCTGTCCTCCGCAGACCCCGCTTGTGGGATTCCAATGGGTATATTGTTGTTGTTTTCCAAGATATCCACCAAATGCAACCATAAGGTCTTCTGGAAACAACCATAAGGTCTGTCCTCCGCAGACCCCGCTTGTGGGATTCCAATGGGTATATTGTTGTTGTTTTCCAAGATATCCACCAAATGCAAGCTGAGACAATCATCTATCTCTCTTTCTAATGGAGAGGTTACCCTTTTTTTCCAATCAAGTAAATGTATTTTCATTTGTAAACTTGACCAAGCTGTCTATATACAAGCTGTGTACTAAAACCTATAGAATCTGCGAGAGGATATGATTCTCTACAATCTCCGTCCAATCATTTGTACAAGAAGCAACTCAAATTTGTTTACTATGGGAAGTGTACTATTGTGGGATCTACAGATTTGAAGAAATTTGTGAAATTGGAAAATGAAAGATCTCGTTAGACATGATGGGGGTAATGTAGAGGAGAAATCATTTGTAGATAAGATGGTTTAGTTGTGGGAAGTGCAGAAGACTGGAGCTCCACAGTTAATTCTGGCTATAACAGAGGTAACAGAGGACAAAATTGTAGATGCCGGGGGGCCTTGGTCTAGGGGTAAGAGGGTAGCTTGTGATGGGTGGATTAGGACCATTTCAGGGGGTTTGAACCATCCCAAAGACAAAAGCCTAGCGACTGGCGTTCAAGTGGAGAAGAGTAGAGTGACGGGCCCATTATCCACTGAGTTTTGAACTGTGTGCCATTGAGTGGGGATTTCTTGGTTATAAAAAATATATGGATTAGATTATTTCTTGATTGAAGCTCCCCACAATCTACAGAATTTGATATTCTAAAAGAAAAAAAAAAAGGCTCAAAAAGTCACCTATCTGGTTTACCGGAGTACCTCTAGTACACAAAAATAACCTATAATTAATTTAAATGCATCATTACCATCTAAAATTACAGTGAACCTTGTACGTACACGCCTTTTTAATTGTCAGCTATATCACTACAAACTTAGGTATTAAAAAAGGAAATAGTATTAGGATGATAGAACAATCATATAATTTGGCTATCAAATGAAAAAGTGTGCAAATCACCAGAGCATTGTAATAGGATTTCCTCTGCTAATTTTAAAAAATGTTTAAAGCTTTAATGTTGACAATTGAGGTTGCACAAATTATTTTTATTAGATGGGGATGCCTCTGTTGAGATAGTGTTAACTCACTAATTTTATCAGATTCTGTTATTTACACAAAACCCTCCGACCCCCTCTCCCTCCCCTTTCCCTCACTCCCTCCTCGGTACCACCACCACCTCCTCTGCCTCCGCCTGCACAGCCTCCTCCTCCACCTCTTTCTCCTCACTTTTTACCCCTGCACCTTCTGCAGAAATTCCAACAACTTTGGTAAATTGTTGTACAACATTGAAAGTTGTTGCAACAACTCAGTATTTGTTGAGTTGCCCAAATTTCGTCGTTGTTGCATTAAAATCTGAAGTAAAAGTAATTACTGAAATTTGTTGCAAACAACTTCTACAATTTGTTGAATTTGCAGGATTTTTTTCACTTGGTATGTTGTTTGCAGGTTTTTTTTTTTTTTCAATGGCTTGACTTCTATGTTATTTTCAATTTTTCTCCACACTCATGACCAAAGCAAAATAGTCCATAAAATAAGAAAAAGAAGAAGAATGGCAGAGAAGGAGAAGGAAAAATAAGATGAAAATGTAAAGAGGAGGTGGGAATTTAAATTTTGAAAATTCAAAAGTAGGAGGGAAGCCTTTTTAAGAAATTCAAAATATTAATCCTCATCCCAAAGTTTTTAATCACTCTAATCAGACTCATTTTCATTTGATATGGGTTGACGAAGTCAAACTCATCTTTTTTTAATTGAAGACTTAAAAGTTACTTTTAGCTTAATTTTTCCGAGTCTCCTAATTTGAGGATAAAGTATACAAACTTAAAATTACCCTTGGACCTTACATCAGGTAGGATAAGAAACCTGTACAATATGGGTGTCAATTTTTCTTTTTTAAAAAAAAGTTTTTTACTACAAAGAAATTTCTCTGGACCAACCCGTAGGAACCAGGTACAACCTTCAAAACCTTGAGAAAATGGGTCCAGCATTTTATGATTCTCTACTTAAATACCATGCTTAGTTACCATGTTGCAGGGCTCGAACTTGAAGTCTTAAATCATAAATCCCTCAACCTTTGCCACCCGCACTAAGCCCCGAAGGCATATAGCAGAATGGATTCTTAAAATAGTTAAACTGCCACAATTTGTGAGTTATTGCATAGGAGTGGGGGTTTACCCTGTGCACACCCAAAGGGTAGTGGCTGCGGGTTCCCCTTGTCATCAGACAAAAAAATTAGTTAAACTACCATTTCCTTCAAGAATTTTGTTGAAAATTCCCGACCATGTTTAGGAAAGGAAGTTAGTGGCACCTGTAGTAAATTTGAGATTGTTTTCTCTTAAGTTGAAAAGTATATAACTCAATCCTCTATTGTTATTATTCCTTATGTCACTGGTTTGCATTTCTTGTCAAACACTAAAGAAACGTCAATGCTTTACAATGAAGGCAAAAAGAGAGAATATTACCGGTATATCTTACTTCAAGGTAGAAATTGATGGCTAGGAACTGAAGGATTGTGGAAAACCTCATCACTCAGAGAAGGAACCTACTTGGGCAATTTGTGGATTGGGAGGTTATACTGGATAGAAGACCATTGAATGATGAGAGAAAGAGAGAAGACACTGTTTTTAGAGTATGAGGAGTTTGTCAAAAATGTAAAAATTTCGTGGAGACAAAGATCCAGGACTCAATGGCTAAAAGAAGGTGATAAGAACATCTAGTTCATCTGCAAAATTGCAAATGCTTATATGAGGAACAACAATATAGACCAGCTGATGATTCAAGGAGAAATTACTAAAGATCCATCAAGAATTAGAGAGGAGATTATTGATTTCTATCAGAAATTATACACAGAAGCAGAGTGTTGGAGACATGTACAATTTTGACAACTGTTCCATTATTTCAGAGCAAGAAAAGGAGATTTTGCAATCCAGCTTTGACGAACAAGAGGTTTTGCAGTGCCTCAAATGTTGTGCCAGAGACAAAGAGCCAGGACCTGATGGCTTCACTATGGATTTCATCCTCAAATGCTGGGAGATAATGAAACAAGACATCATGGATACATTCAGAAATTTTCATGAACAAGAGATATTTGAAAAGAGTTTTAATGCAACTTTTATAGCTCTAGTCCCAAAGAAGAAAGGAGCTAACAAATTGAGAGATTTCAGGCCTATTATTCTGATAGGCATCTATAAACTGTTTTCAAAGGTACTAACTGAGATTGAAAAAGGTGATGGCAAAACTGATAGGTTCCCAGCAAATGGCTTTTATCAATGGGAGGCAAATTATGGATGCTGTCCTAGTGGCTAATGAAGCTGTAGATTCTAGAATTAAACAAAACAAACCTGGTATTCTGTGCAAGCTTGGTGTGTAATAGGCATATGATCATGTCAACTGGGGGTTCTTATTGGAGATCCTGAACAGGATGGACTTTGGAAGCAAATGGATCAATTGGATCAGGCATTATATCTCCACAGTATGCTTTTCAGTTCTGATCAAAGGCTCTCCTGTTGGATTTTTCAAAGCTGGAAAGAGTTAGGACAATGTGATTTCTTGTTTATTTTGGCAATGGAAGGTTTAAACAATATGGTGAAAAAAGCAAAGCACATTGGCTGGGTTGACGGCTCTGAAATTGAAAGGAGGGACAATAGTAGCATGGAGATCACACACTTACTGTATGAAGATGACACTCAGATTTTCTGTGATGCGAAGGTGGATCAATTGAAGTTTCTGAGGGTGATTTTGGTTTTATTTCTGGTATGCATATTAATTGGAGCAAAAGCTCACTGTATCCAATTAATGTAGTCAACGATATCGAGTTCCTAGCCTCAATATTGGAAGGAGAAGTAGGGTCCTTACCATTTGTATTCCAAGGAAATCTGAAATGGTGTCATTGAGAAGTGTGAGAAGAAACTACGCAGATGGAAGTCTCAATACTTGTCACTGGGTGGAAGAGTCATACTCATCAATTGTGTTAGGTGCCCTTCCCTTTTACAGATGTCTTTATTCCCAGTCCCAGCAAGTGTTATTTAAAAGATTTAGACAACATAAGAAGCTCATTATTGTGGCAAGGAAATAAGGAGAGGAAAGGTTTCTACTTGGTGAAATGGAAGGCTTTAACAGTGAGTAAGAAGAAGGGAGGACTGGGACTCAGAGATCTTAAGTTTCAGAACAAGGCCTTAAAAATAAAATGGCTTTGGAGATGCACACTAGAAGACCAAATGCTATGGATAAAGGCTATCAAAGAAAAGTATGAGTTAGAGGACAGATGGATGACAAAGGAGATCAACACTCCCTATGGGGTTAGTTTATGGAGATCTATCAGGATCTTATGGCCTTTGCTGAAAAACCGAAGCTCCATAGATGATAGTGAAACTGCTTTTCTGGAAGGGTAAATGGCTAGGGACTGAGAGTTTACAAGAGAAATTCCTTGACATCTACAATCTTGTACTCCTTCAATATAATACAGTAGCAGAACATTGATCAAATCAAGGTTGGGATATTACCTTCAGAAGAATGCCTAATGACTGGGAGGTGAATAGGGTGACTGCTTTCTTCAATTGCTGGGAACATTTGGAGGTTTACAGGAAGGGTTGATAGATTATGGTGGAGTGGACACAGTAGTGTTGCTTACGAAGTCAATGCAGCTTACAAACATATGAACCAAACCAATCATCAAATGGTAGAATGGCCTTGGAAGCACATTCGGAAGACTAAGATACCACATAGGTTTCATGTTTTGTTTTGACTTTCGGCCAGGGAAGCAGTTCTTACTCAAGATAACTTTAAAAGAGGAATGACTATATGCCCCAAGATGCTGCCTATTTGGGGAGACTGCAGAGACAGTAAATCATCTTTTCCTCCATTTCAAGATAACAGGTCAAGTATGGAGGATGTTCGTGGCACTCAAAAAACATCACATGTATAATGCCTGGAAAGATCTCTGAAACTCTAGCAACATGGGAAGAAGAAGGTGTGGAGGTCAGAGACAGAGGAAGATGGAGAATGGTTCCAGCTTGTATATGGTAGACGATATGAAAGGAGAGGAATTCCAGATGTTTTGAAAATAGGAGCAATTCTATCCAACAGATCAAGAGAATGGTGCAAGTTCAACCAATGTACTGTTTGATCTTGATCATTTATTGAAATATATGATGTTACCAATTTCACACACACATGCACACAGACACACACACACACAAAAAAAAAAAATATTTGTAGAGTATCTGGTGAATACTTGTTTAAAGGAAAATTCCTATGGCATACAGTTGAAACCTATCATAAATTAGTTTTTTCCTGATGATTTGCTTCTGGCGCAGTTATCTTTTATATACTCTGCATATTACAATTTATTTTTTAAAAAATATGTTTCCAATTTTGTCATTTCGTTTTCCTTCAGCAGGTATACTGTGGACTGGAGGTGAACCAAGGATAAATCATAAAATGAATTCAGAGGCTCCATTTAAGAAGTCGCCACATGAAATTATACTTCAAGAAGGATCACCAACATTAAATGTTCAGTTCAACCAAATTAGAGCTCCTCTTAGTAGCTTAGCAAAAGCAGCCCCTCGTGTGGTTGTTGGTTCGGTCCTTGTTGCTACAGAGAAGCTTGTCAATGTTCACCCATTTGATGGATCTAAAGTAGTTATTGTGAAAGTGGATCAAAGCACAGGATTTCAAGGTCTGATTGTGAACAAACATATCAGTTGGGACTCACTTGAAGATGGAGTAGAGGTTCTGAAGGAGGCTCCTCTATCTTTTGGTGGCCCTGTCATGAAACGTGGAATGCCTTTTGTTGCATTTTCCAAAAAGTATATAGTTAACGAGTCCATGGAAGTGCTGCCAAATGTATATTTTCTTGAGCAAAGGGCCACAGTAGGCATCATAGAAGAGGTAAGGTTAGGAAATGAGTCTATCGATGACTTGTGGTTCTTTTTGGGATTTTCAAGCTGGGGTTGGGGCCAGCTATTTGATGAAATTGCTGAAGGAGCTTGGATTGTAAGAAATCATGAGGAACAAATAGATTGGGCTGGGAGATGACTTATTAAATTGCTTATGGGTATCTATTTCATTCAAGAGCCAGCTAGAGTACCAAAATCATTAATTTGATTTTCAATAGGCACATTTTTGTTGGATAAACAATATTTAAATATCCTAATGCGCCCTGTTTTATACCCATTTTCATGTATGAAGTTAGGGGTTTGGTTAATGACAAAGTTAATATAGTACATGATTAAATCGTTTAGCGCTATGATCTTTTTCTGGGAGTGCTTGGTTTTGTGCTCGTAAAATATAGAATCAAATGGATCAATTTCCTTGTCTTATTATTCCAAGAACAAGAGCTATTTGTAGGTGTACAAGTAAATCTGAGGAAATAAAATCAGAAAAGATTGCTAAATATCTCTAAGATCCCTAAATATCTCTACCTATGATTATGATATAAATACTAGATATGACTACATTTTGTAACACTCCCCAACAAGTTGGAGCTTAGATATTGATCATACCCAACTTGTTACAAAGATATTCCATCTGAGTTTCATTCAAAGCCTTCGTGAATATATCACTCAATTGCTCCCTTGTCTTCACATAACCTGTAGAAATCACATTCTCTTGAATCTTCTCACGGACAAAGTAACAATCAACCTCAATATGTTTTGTCCTTTCATGATACACTGGATTTGAGGCAATATGTAGAGTAGCTTGATTATCACACCAAAGTTTTGCTGGAAAAGAAGGATTCAAACCAACTTCAGCTAAAAGATGTTGTATCCATAGTATACTGACTACATAGGCAATATTTGGACGAGTCACAGTAAGGTAGTTCAATTTCCCAACTAATCTTCTATATCTTTTCTGAGCTTCAAAAGGGTCAATATCATCCTTAGTAAGATGTACATTAGGATCCATTGGTGTGCCACATGGTTTCACTCCTAACTTTCCAGTATCTGCAAGTAGGTCAAGTACATACTTTATTTGAGATAAGAAAACCCCATGCTTTCTTTTAGCTACTTCTATACCCAAGGAGTATTTCC
>DF358070.1:133756-174621 GCA_000787875.1 Solanum virginianum
ATATGGCGAAACTTAATCTCACGGAGGACATGACCCTAGATAGGAAAAAGTGGAGGTCGCAAATTAGGATAGTAGGATAATTGGTTAGTAGGGTTAGGTAATCAGAGGGCTTATAGGATTGAGTAGCAGTGTTTTCTTTCTAGCACGTAATTGTCAGAATTTGTTGTTTATGTGTTAATTATATTATACCTTCGTATTGTCATGTGCTTTCTTTTACTTTTACTTTTAACTTTACTTTTACTTCTTACTTTAACTTTTGATCATATCTAGTCCGTTCTGCGTATGGGTTTTGAGATGAGGGTTTCCAGGAAACAGCCTCTCTACTTCGGTAGTGGTAAGGTCTGCGTACATTCTACCCTCCCCAGACCCTACTTGTGGGATTTCACTGGGTATGTTGTTGTTGTTGTGTTGTTAATCTAAAGAATGAGGCTAATTACCCTTTTAATTATGTTTATTTAGGCATTTGTTGTTTACAAGAATGGGCGTTGTGTCCAACGCTCACACAGTCGAACAAGGAGTGTAAATGTATTAGGCATCTTGGGTAGATTTGAAAATTTACGTTCTTACATTAATTCTCCGAGTATCATGCTCAATAGATTTGAAAATTTACGTTCTTACATTAATTCTCAATATACACTCGTCCAACAACCATTCATTATTGAACCAGAATACACACTTTGAAGATGAAGTCGTAGCTTAGGGTTTGGATATGAGATAAAGTTTCACTATAATCCCTTTCCAGATTGAAGATTATGAGCTTAAATTGTATTATCTTTCATTCTTTCTTCATTTCTCTGATTTGTATCATAACAATTGTATTAGTAATTGATCTTAGGATTGAGATTTATTGTTCGGTCATTAATTTGAGCTTTTTACTTTTGCAATTAGTTGATTAATATCTCATAGATCAAATGGGTTTTCATTAATTTTCTAATTTTACTTGATTAATTATGAGTTCATGTTTTCTTTATCTATAATTGATAATTTAAAGTCGTGAACTTGAATTTAGCTTAGATATTCTATTATTGCATTAATTTGAATAATAAAAAAGGAAGGACTGCATGATATTTTTGGTAATTTGTTGATCTGGTTGAGTTTCGAAAGGATTTAATTAAGGCTAATGAATGTTTTGAAAGAGTTTATGTGAAACGCAACATTTGATTGGTAGATATTTGTTCTTACAAGCAATTCTAGCCTACTCATAGAAATTATATGAAGCTACATTGATTTCTCATTTCCTTATCTCTTTTGATTCCTTGCTTGAAAGTGACTTACCTGGTTTTTAATTTCCTTATTCTAAATTGTTACTTGAATTTTTCTTTTATTTCAGATTTGAATCAATATCTATGCCCAATACTTTACTGCTTTTGCAATATCTCTTACCTTTGCCTGAATATTTGATTTTATCCCCATAATTCCTATTTGTGCATAGCATAGGTTTCATTCCTCGTGGGACTAACCCCAACTCCTTTTGAGTTTATACTTTGTCGACGACCATCTACACTTTGAATCATAAGAGTGGGTCAAATCATTGGCTCAATAATAAATCCAATCCTAAGATCAATTACTCCTACAATTTTTATAATACAAATCAGAAAAGTGTAGAAGGAATTCAAGATAATATAATTTAAGATCACAATTTTCAATCCGAAAAGAAATTGTATTGAAACGTGCTCTCAAATTCAATTTCCAAGCTAAGACTTCTTCTCGAAGGTGTGAATATCTCTCTAATGGATGCCTACTGGATGAGTGTATATTGAGAATTAATATAAAAATGTGAATTTTTGAATATGCCTCGGACGCCTGACACATTTACAATCTGCATTTCGTAGAGGTTTGCGTTCGCGGAGTCAACACTCATTTAAGCTCCACATTCGCGAAGTACAATTGAAATGTACTTCGCACTCGTGCCTAACTTACATGCTTTTGCAGCAGACAACTCTCATGTACTCCCTATTCGCGCTTTATGTTATTGCCTTCGTGTTTGCATGTAGGTTGAACGCATTTGCAGAGAACAAAGTGTTGTGTCATGACTCAAGCTAGGCTTTAGGCATGATACGATGATTGAGACTCCCAGAGAAAATTCCAACTTAGCCTTTTTAGCAAATCATAAGCATTCATAGGAATTGAATTCATAAGAAATAAAACGGATGAAACCAAATAAAAGGTCGAAGCACAATATCATAAAGGAAAGGCTATAGGCTTATAGAATCTACATATCTTGTCCAACGATTCTTCTAACTACTAGACATGGTGGGGGCTAAGACATGTTCCTAACTCACCTTGAACGATAGTAAAACAAAACTAGTCTCATAATGACTCAAATGACAAAAGTAAAGCTAGAATGTAAAGGTTTGTCCCTGAAACATGAGGAATCACCGAATCTTCAAAGCTGGAATTTGAATCTAGCCATGAGTGTGAAGAGGAGGATGGTAGCCTATTCTTAAATTGTGATATAATGTAAGCATAAAGAATGCGTTAGTATGTTTAAATATACTAAGTATGTAGGCAATGCTTGAAGTGTAAAGCATGAAGTGTAATGACCAAGTCAAGAACATATAAGAATATGAGACGTGAAATCATAATTAGACATGTAAGTGGTCAATGCACATATGAATTATGGGTGATGTCATATGAAGTATCATAGAAAATATGCATATGTGGGAAGTAACCATAACTGACAATAAGACCACACAAACTATAACGTGGAATCTCGATGTCTCCCCATACATAGGAGAAAAGGGAGCATTGTTTGCCAAGGTAAGACTCTACCCCGCTAAGTGAGTGTCATAATTATAATGCGAAATGTGAATCCACTAGCTAGGCCATATTGACAATATAAACCTATGGTTGCAACTAGGAGTGGTAAAATAGGTAAGTTATTTGGGTATTTATCTGTCATGATCCAAACCTAGGGCCTAGACGTGATTGGCAAATGGGGAACCCTAGGGAACTCCAAACAAGCCTCATATCATATCATTACACATCCTTGGTTGCGGAAGCAATGCAAAATAACGTAAGAAATATAAACAATGGGAATTGGGACTAAGGGAGAGAGAGATTTATACTTAAATAGCTTGAATATCATAAGTGAGTCAAAGCTCAAGCGTAATACATAACATGTCCAACAACACCTCTAGACATAGAACTTAGTGGGGGCCAAGACAAACAACCAGGCTCACCTTCATAGTCATTAGTATTCCAAAATAGATAAGATATAGTCTAAACATAAGCATAAAAGAAGATGGATATTGTCCCCAGAAATGAGGATTCACCAAAAGCTAACTTGAACAAGCCTTCTAGCCACGAGATAAGAACATAGATATTGCTCTCGGACATGAGGACTCACCAACTAGCTTGAATGGATACCACTAGCCATGTGGAGGAGGATGATGACCAAATGGAGCTTCGATTCCTACATAGTAACATCATATAGACATAGAGTATGCGTTAGTACATTTGAATGTACTAAGTATGTGGGATGCAATGCAATAAGAGATAGGCATCATAATCAAACTGCATAACGGTAAACAATAGGCATCATAAAGCAATATGACATGTATGATCAATGCTTAAGTAAAACATGCTTAGATAACTCATGCTTGCATAGGGTATATCATGTGTATAAGAATAGACCATCATATATTGGTGTGAGGTACCAAACCCTTACCTTGGTTAGATTTCATCACTATTGCTACTTTTCCATGAAATCAACTCATGAATACCACACTCTCATCATCATAAAGTTATCATATACCTTCACTTCCTCTTAGTATTATACATCATATGCATACAATCATTTCATCATTATTCCATCATTATTTCATCATTATATAATCATCATAACACCATTCAACTCATAAGACATGCATTGGACCTTCAATTCCACAAGAAATCTTAGTCGGACATTTTATCAAACACTTGGGGGTGTATGATGGGGGTAAAAGACCATGCAATTTAGAAATAAAATCATGCAACAAAATCTGTAGTAAAATCATCAATCAACACCTTGCAACACCTCCAAGATATTCACATCAAAACCCCTCATCAAATCCAACATTAGATCCAAGATTTAGAGCTCAAAATATGCTAAAACAACCATACTTTCATGAACTAAAATCACTGTGCAGTAAATTTCTCAATATACAAGAGTCACATGTAAAATCAACTTTAAATCATGCATTATTAAGTAAAATAGGGTTTAGGCACCATAAGTGGAATGACCCAATGGTTCAACACCATATACCTTAGCTTTTGAGAAGTTCTTGAAGAAGAGTTTAATGCAGACTTGAAGCTTGAGTGAGATCCTTGAAGAAATCCTTAAGATTGGTCTTAAGTTTTGAGACTTGAATTTGGGAGTAAATATTTGGCTAAGTGTTTTGGTGAGTATTGAGGAATATTTAGGATGATATGTGGGTGAAATAAGGCTAAGTATATGTATTTTCAAGTGTGAAAACCCTTCGGCCCAAGACTTTTTAAGTCTTGGGCTGAAGTCAAAAAAAATAGGACCAAAATACGGACTGCTCACTAGAAATTTGAATTTCTGCACATTCGAGTTCTACAAAAATAGCATAAATCCTTCATACGAACTCGGAATGAGGTGAAACTAAGTGTGTTAGAAAGATAATTCAAAGAGCTTTAATTTGATAAGTCGTGGTCCACCCAGTTCTTTGTGTGCTAAGAGATATGCCCCTTCAAAGTTGACCATCCTAAATTGCGTTTTTTTTTAATTTTGATACGGTCACTTTAAAATTCGGGTCAGACCCATTCCCCACTCAATTTTACCCCCTAAATAATAATATGAAGTCAGAATTTTGATATAACGAACGGATTTTTAGATGTATGGAAACTACGATTCCGGGCACTTCAGAGACACATTTTCAGGCACTTTTTGGGGTTGTTATACTATCCATATTTATCCATTTTAAATGAGTTGGGTATCCAACCCCTTTAAGTTGGATAAAATATGGGTAAAACTCATCTTTACCCATTTAAAAATAGGTAATTTGATGGATAAAAGCGATTCATAATGTAAATGAATTTTTTATTGAAAAAATTTCGGGTGAGAGAGAGTGAGTAAAATTTTTTAAATTTTTTAAAAATTAAAATAACTTTTTATTGGGAGGGGAATGTTTTTGTTTTTTTTTTTAACATTTGGGGGTAGGGGTGTGGATCGGTTAATTCAGTTCGATTTTATACATTATTGGTTCGGTTTATCGATTTTCAATTTTTAAATAAGTTAAACCAATAGCAAACCAATAAAATAATTTTTATCAATCTTCGATTTATCAATTTTAAGTTCTTAATGGTTTGATTTTTGATTTATCCCATAATAATGATAATGAGAATTTGCCTTAATAAAAGCAAATGGAGTACGAAAGAGTAAAGACTTAGGGCTAAATACTAAAATGGGTAACTAATCACTTAAGTATGGTAAATATTGAAATAGATGAAGTATTGATATAGTGTCCTATTACTATTAAATTACTAATATTTAATATTTACGAAGGGATAAAATAGTAAATTATAATATCGATAACCTATAGTAAAAATCAATATCAAATCGACAACCCAATATCAGTTAACTTTATCAAAAAAAATCGACAACCCAATATTTTCTTTTTAAAACAATTAAAAATTTGATAACCTAATAACTCAGTAACAATAAACTAATAAAATTTTTATCAGTTGCAGGAGCAATTTAGAGATTTATTGGAAAAGGGTTTTATCAAGCCTTATCTATGACCTATTTAATCATCTACGAACAGTAGATTAGGCTTGTAGGGTTCAATTTTAGCAAACCCTTATTTGAGGGTAGGGGTAGGGTTGTAAAATATATATATATTTTAAAAAATTATATTTTTTTGCGCATGTAGAGGGTAAGGAGACACTCGAGGGGTGGGGGCAAGAGTTAGAGGTAAATAAAATTTAAGATTTTTTTGAATAAAATAAATTGATTTTTTAAAATTTTTTTTGGGGTCTGGGGGTAAGGGGTAGCAGGGAGTTCGGCAGGGGGGGGGGAATAAAATATTTAATTTTTTTAAAAAATATTAATTTTTTTAAAAGAAAATATTAAATTTTCTGTTTGTGTAGGGGGCCTTCGAGGTGGGTTAGGGGGCTTGGCGTGGAGGGGTTAGGGGTGAGAAATGGCTAAAAGAATTTTTTTTGAAACTTTAAACATGTCCCCAGTATAATACATGTATCCATATTTACCCATATTATCCATTGGGTAACTCATATTTACCCATTTAAAATATGAGTCAAGTTGGGTATTTTTCCATTTTTGCTTAACTCATATTTGATCGACTCATATCCGACTTAACCCGCTCATTTGCCACTCCCAATGGCAATGTAATTATGAGACTAGAGACTTTATATAAGGATTCGATAGGTTGGGCCACTATGTTTAGCCTCACTCGGTGCTAAGTCAAATTGCATGAAATACATATCATAAACATAGTCATACTTGTCATAAAATCATAATCCGTACTTGTCATAATTCATAACTTGTCATAGTAGATAAGGTAAGTCAAGAAAACTAATCCATTTCATAAAATACTATTCATAGGGTAGCTCATTTTCATAATCATACTTGTAATGCGGGTATAAGCTTTCTATCATTTCAATTCTTATCAATTTAGGATCTTAGGTCACCCTATACATGAACTTACTTGCATACCTGAAACCTCTATAATCATAACTTGCCATAAAATTTAGGAAAAAAGATGTGTTCACCGTCACTACACTTGAAAACATGTTAAACAAAGTAAATTTATGCATAATCATGTAATCTGAAACTCTTTAAACCACAAGTGAAGGAATCCATTTGCAAATTCATAAAATCGTAGGTAGCATACAGGTGAAATCACTTGACATTCATGTAATTCATTCAATGCAATATAATTCATGCATAATTTGATAGGAATTATGATATACAATAGTAGTCATGGAATCTGAAGTGAAATCATAAAACCCTAAAATACCTTCATAGAAATTTGAATGAAAAGGGAGGTTTAGTTCGACTGCATGGGTGAAAGCTACATATGGATGAGGCCCACATACTTGGAGTGGAATAAATGAAGAAAATCCGTATTTGAGAAGAGAACTTGAAATGCTAGCTTGGAGTCTTAAATGGACCTTAAGGGTTGAGATACTTGAGAGGAATTGTGGATTTGAGAATTATGATGATAATGAGGGAATTATGATATGGGTTGGGGCAGAAATGGTCGATTGTAGGCCTAAAATGATGTAATTTAGGATTTAAGATAGGAGGAAATGCCTAAAAGTCCTTCATTAAAAACTATTAGGATTATCTATGAAAGGGGGTCTATAGATCGTAGTTCAATCCACAATCCATATATAGGGCAATGCGTACAACATAGGATCTCAAACCATGAGGAATATTATGAGCCATAGTTCTATTTATGACTCATCCTGCATGTTCTTAGAAAGATTTCAAAAACTATAAATTTGGGGTCAGAAACCACGATCTCGATCTATGATTCATCTTTCATTTTATGGATGATAGAACACCCTTCGTAAATCCCATAAACACTTAGCCAATTTCACCCCCACTGATCCAAACCACGAGACTCCATTTATGACCTGCCAACAAGATTATGGCCCATAAGAAGGTCTTGTTTTGTTATTTCTCAAATTTCATCTTCCGAATCTAATCCATAACAACCAACGATGACCCGTTGAACCATTCATAATTCGTAGAAGCTGTTATATATAGGACCACAGTTTTTCAAAATTATTCTAAGTGTTGAGGCCATTTATGAGACCCTATCTATGACCTATTTAATCATCTACGAACAGTAGATTAGGCTTGTAGTCCCTGGCACTACAACCCCAACTGGACTTTTCCCCTATATTTCAATTTTTCAACTTATGGGGTATTACAATATCTCACTTTTGAAAATATTTGTCCTCGAATGATATCAAATCTAGTCTGAATAGAGTAAATTGGATATCAACAACCCAACATGAATGCACTAGTGCAACTTAAATATTAATTTCATGAAATTTTCAAACTTATGCATAAACTATTATTCAAAATTAGTGTTATGAGTATACATGTTGAATTATTACTAGAAAAGCTCAAATGTAGGAATTTGGAGGATATGAGCATGAACACTAGGTACCTTAGGTTGAGTCTAAGGAAGGAGATGATGATATCATTTCATCATGGCTGCTTGTGCTTTCTATGTAGCACTTTCAACGTGTTGATTCCTCTGCAATACCTTGATAGATACAACTTATTTGTTTCTTATCCTCTTAACTTGCCAATCAAAGATTTCAACCGAAACCACTTATAGGACAAGGTCTTCTCAACACTTAAGAGTCTCCAATGGCACAATAGAATTTGGATCACACACAAACTTCATCAATATGGACACGTGAAACACCGGATGAACTATATCCAACTCTAATACAAATCTAACTCATACACAACCTTTCCAATATGCCTTAGGACTCTATAAGGCTCCAATACTTAGGACCCAATTTACCTTTCTTGCCAAAACTTGTTAAACCTTTCATAGGTGACATTTTCAAGTGTACCCAATCATCCACTTCAAACTCAAGCTCCCTCTTCCTAACATTCAAATATGATTTTGGTGACTATGGGAAGCCTCCGATATCTCTTTGGTGAGTCTCACCTTCTTTATTACATCAAGCACAAATCGGGGCCAATCAATGCCATCTAAAATCCCCTAAAAATGTGCCTGGAAAATGCCCATAATCATAATTTCTTTATATCTCAAAATCCATGCATGATATCGCAAATCCAACTATATATTAGTGATTAGGGGGAAAAATTGAGTGGGAAATGGGTATAAGCTCGACAGTGGCGATCTGTGCCCTGGCTGCGATGCGCCAGGGGCAGGATCAGTGTTAATTTTTCTTGAAAATTCTATTTTTTCCCAAGGGTGATCCGTGATGGGTGTATTCGATATGGTGAATGAGAAATGCCGAGTCACTGTGTTGATTAGTGACATGGATTTGTCTTACTTGATGACTTATGTCGAACAATTGGAGGGGGAAAGGTTGAGGAAGAGGAGAAGTAATGAGGACAAAAGGGCCCGTTTTGATGGTAAGTTCCAAGGTCCCAAGAGTGGCCGATTTCTTTAAGGCCAAGGGTCTTCTCATGTTCCTAATAGAAGATTTGCCAATGACTACCCAAGGGCCCAAGGTGATGGTGGTGTGGTGCCTAATGCTATATGCCCAAAATTTGGTAGGGGTAGTGGTGGCCCATATTTGAGGGAGACCAATGCTTGTTTTGGTTGTGGAGAAGTAGGTCAAAAGAAGGTTGATTGTCCTCGTAATCAAAACAAGGGTAAGGATGTTCATCCATAAGGCCGGAGTGCTAATGTGGTTTCTTTGGGGAGAGAAGGTCATAAGGTGGTGCCCAAGGCACAATTGGTTTTATCTCTTCAAGGGAGACTAGGGGTTGATGAGGTACCTGATGTCGTCACTGGGATGTTAAAAGTCTTTAATTTTGATGTATATGCATTAATAGACCTGGGTGCCATTTTTTCTTTTGTTACCCCTTTTGTTGCCAAAAAATTTCATGTTGAGCCAGAATTGTTGTGGGAGTCTTATGAGGTGTCAACTCCCATTGGTGCATCTACTGTTCCTAGAAAAGTCCATAGAAATTGTCCCGTTTGCATCTTGCATAAAATAATGCATTTTGATTTTGTTGAGTTGGATATGGTAAATTTTGATGTTATTCTTGGGATGGATTGGTTGCAACCATATTATGCCTCTATTGATTGTACAACCGGTAAGGTCAAATTCTAATTCCCAAATGAACCTATACTTGAGTTGGAGAGTCATGATATAATGGTTAAGGGTAGGTTTATCTCTTGCATTAAAGCCCAAAAGTTGATCTCCAAGGGGTTTCTCTATCATTTTGTGAGGGTTAAGGATGTGGAGTCCAAAGTCCTTCCAGTGGTTAATGAGTTTCTTGATATCTTTCCAAATGATTTTTCCGGTGTTCCTCCCAAAAAGGAAATAGATTTTGGTATAGACCTCCTTCCCGATACTCAACTCATTTCTATTCCCTGTTACCATATGGCCCCAACGGAGTAAAGGGAGTTGCAGGAGCAATTTAGAGATTTATTGGAAAAGGGTTTTATCAAGCCTAGACAATTATCATGGGGGTGCACCGGTGTTGTTTGTGTAGAAGAAGGATGGGTCTCTTAGAATATGCATTGACTACCGATAACTTAATAGGGTCACTATAAAAAATATGTATCCTCTGCCAAGGATTGATGACTTGTTTGACCAACTTCAAGGGGCTAGCCACTTCTCTAAGATTGATCTGTGTTTTGGATATCATCAAGTAAAGGTGAAGGAGTATGACATTCCCAAGATGGCCTTCCAGACTAGGTATGGGCATTATGAATTTGTGGTTATGTCTTTTGGGTTGACCAATGCACCCGCCATCTTCACGGACCTTATGAATAGGGTCTTTTGAACCTTACCTTGATTTATTTGTTGTGGTTTTCATCGATGATATCTTGATCTACTCTTATAGTGAGGAGGAGCATGTAAGTCATTTGAGGGTAGTGTTGCAAAGATTGAGGGAAGAGAAGTTGTGTACTAAGTATGAGAAATGTGAATTTTTGTTGAAAAGGTTTCTGTTCTAGGTCATATGGTGTTGGGGGATGGGTATTAAGGTGGATCATAAGAAGATGGATGTGATTAGAAATTGGCCTAGACCTTGAGCCCATTAGATATTAGAAGCTTCTTGGGCTTAGTGGGTTACTACCAGAGGTTTGTGAATGGGTTGTCTTCTATTGCTTCTCCCATGACTAAGTTGACTCAAAAGAAGGCTAACTTTGTTTGGTGAGGAACAACCGGCTCATGGTGAGCTCTAGGATGCTCTCACTTTGCTAGCNATCTTGTCTCAATCGGAAGGGTTGGAAGGGTTTGTTGTGTATTATGATGCCTCTTGGAATTTTTTGGGTTGTGCTTTGATGCAAAATGGTAAATAGATAGCCTATGCTTCTAGACAACTCAAAGTGCATGAAAACTATTATCCTACTCATGATCTTGAATAGGTCGCCGTGGTATTTGCTTTGAAAATTTGGCGTCATTATTTATATGAGGTGCATGTTGATGTGTTTACCGATTATAAGAGTCTCCAATATGTGTTCACTTAAAAAGATCTCAACTTGAGACACCGAAGGTTGTTAAAGCTTCTTAAGGATTATGATATAAGTGTGCATTATCATCCTGGTAAGGCTAATGTTGTGTCAGATGCTTTGAGTAGGGTGTCTATGAGTAGCCTAGCTCATATTGATGATGGGGGCAAAGAGGTGGCTAGAGAGGTCCATCGGTTGGCTAGATCGAGGGTCAGGTTGGAAGATGTTGTTAATGGGGGTATTATGGTTATTGATTGTTCAAAATCTTCCTTGGTTGATGAGGTAAAAGCAAAGCAAGATCTTGACCCCTTTTTGTTAGAATTGAAGGCCTTGGTGAGAGAGGGCAAGGTGGAGGTTTTGTCTAAAGGGGAGATGGTGCCCTTAGGTACCAAGGTTGGTTGTGTGTGCCTAGTGGTCATGTCTTGAGAGAGAAGGTTCTTGATAAAGGCTCGTAATTCTTCCTATTCTATTCACCCTAGTTCTACCAAGATATATAGAGATTTGAGAGAGGTATTTTGGTGGGGAGGTATAAAGAAGGACATTGCTAAATTTGTATCCGGTTGTCATAGTTGCCAACAAGTCAAAGCAAAACACCAAAGCTCGAGTGGCCTAACCCAAGATATAGAGATTCCTACTTGGAAGTGGGAGGAAATTAACATGGATTTTGTGGTTGGGTTGCCTAAGACTGGAAAGGGTTTTGATTCTGTTTGGGTTGTGGTTGATAGAATGAAAAAGTTGACTTATTTCATACCGGTTAAGACTCCTTATGGGTCCAAAGACTATGCTAAATTTTACATTCATGAGTTGGTGATGTGCTGTCAAAATACAGCACATTAAATGCCTGAAACAAGGGATTTTGCAAGATCTAAATGCGATTTTTTATTGTTTTTATGTGTTTTTATATTGTTTTTGCAGAAAAGATAGGTTGTCAAGATTTTGGGAGAAAATTATAGATTTTTGTTGAAGTGCAGGACATACGATCCATTCTATGATTCGTAAGGTGATCTCGTAGCAAGAAACAGTGAGAAAAATGAAGAATCTACTAAGTTCAGGTCAGCCCTACGAGGCCAGTCTACAAGTCGTAGGTCTCACTATGACTCGTATAAGAAAGATCGTAGCAAGAAGCAGAGAGCTTAAAGTTTAGATGAAGAACTGAAGGCCTAGGCTACGAGAGGAGCATACGAGTCGTAGCACAAGCAATGACTCATCACAGTGGGTCGTAGGAAGTCAAATCCAAAATGCCATAAGTTGACAAAGAAATTTCGATTATGGCTCGTAGGTCATCCTACGAGTCGTACCTGTGCGATGTATCTGCTACTAGCTGTCTTTTGTATTTAATTTATAGGGTTAAATAGTGATTAGTATAAATACTTAATGATAGGGTTTTAGAAGAGAAGAGCGGAGACATTGAATGTTAGGTAGAACACTGTGAATATTCTCTCTTGAATATTCTAAGGGTTTTTCTAAGGTTTAGTGCAAATTCTCATTTTCAATTTTGGAGACCCACTTTTGGGGATTGCAAAACTCACATTGTACTCATTCTCCATTAAGCCAAGTTTGTGGTTTGCAACTTGTGGTGTTCTTGTTCTTCATTGTTTTGGATAAATTCTCAACTACGTCTTCTGACTTCATTGTTGTTGATTTTGCCTTAGTCATGAGTAGCGAAGTACGCACAACTTGGGGTTGTGGGAACCATGAGTAGTAGACTTGAAATAACCTAGACTTTGTACATTTTTTTGATTGGGATTTTGCATGTATTGTTTATTTCGCTTCATTTTGATTGATGTTTGATGGTGGCCAACACCAAACCCTGATTACTGTCACGATCTCGACCAAGGTAGTGACGAATAGGAATTGATGTGTTCTCATCTAATCAACCAAACCTGACCAAGGAGATGTTGACTGGGACAATAGTTAACAGTTAGTTGGCACATAATGGTTACCAACCAAACGCCATGGTGAAATTCGACCTTCACCTTCACAAGAGGGCTGGAAGAACCTAAGTTATCATCCTGCATGTGAATTCCCAATTAGAGTTATATTGTCTAGGGTAATTGAGTCAATGAATCATGGGGAACACAATTCCCAAGTTGTCCCTAAATTTGCTTATCTTCTCGCTTAATTATTATAATGTGTCCTTTTATTTTTGTTCTTAAATCACAAACCCCCCCTCTAATTAGAGATTTTAGTAATTGGTGCTCAAAATGATTGATAGTGAATCTACATAGTCAAGCAATGTATTATTTGTGGATTCAACCCTAACCTATAGTTTGGTTTATTATTGACTGCAATCGCTTTGTTATTGGAGCGTGAACATAAAAAATTATGGCGCCATTGTTATGGAATATGGCTAGGTTCTTGACTTGATTTCACTATAAGTTAGCTCAAGTATTAATTTCTAGACTCTCTTGTACTTTACTTTTATTGTTGTTTTTGGTTGCAAGGCTTAATTGCAGATTGATTAGCACCATGACCGAACAAAAGCTCTACATTACAAGTGATTTGCTGGAGACCTTGCAGAGACATGTCCTATTCTATGGGCAAGAGTCTGAAGACTTCCAGACTCCCCTACAACAATTTACTCAAACATTGAGGGGAGTGCTAGGGATAAGACATCATGCTTGGGAGGCTATGGCTCTCCAAACCTTTCCCTTGACTCTCAGGAGTGAAGCTTTAAAATGGTGGTCAGTTCTCCCACCAAATGTTTGTTCTAACTAGGGGGAGGTGCAGAGAGTCTTCCTCATGAATTTCTACAAAGGGCTGAACAAGCAAGAGCTACAGGATAACATCTGTAACTTTAAATGAGTGCCAAGAGAATCTTTGGTAATAGCTTGGGTAAGGTATAAGAAGTGTCTGGAGACGAAGCAGAACCATTGCCTGACTGATGATGTATTAGTGACCAGTTTCTACCAAGCACTAACCTTTGAACAACAAGGATACGCTGACGCCTTGTTTGGAGGGGACTGTTGGGCATTTTTGAGGTGGCCATTCAATGAAAATGCTGAATATATGGAAAAACTATTTGCGGCCACCCAAGTTTACCAGCCACTTCAAAAAACAACTAGTACCATCCACTAGTGTATCAGAAGGAACCCTAACTGCTACCAAAAAGAAGAGTCTGCAAAATTAGCTTAGGTTACCACACCAGCGGTGCATCACTGATAAACTCTCAAGGATTGAATATATGCTTAAGCAAGTGCTTACCAAGACCAATGAGCAAGAAAAGGTTATACAAGAGATAAAATTTGATGTCACCAAGGGAAACTACAAAGTGGACCAACAAGCAATGGTAATACAAAGACTGGATGACAGGGTGGAGCAACTTGCAACACAATTAGAGCCTGCACAAAGAGATCAGAAAAGAAGCCAGAGGAGTAGAGATGAGACTCCATCAACCCATGGGGAATTCTGAGTACTCATGATGACAATGTCGAGCGACGACGTTAAACAAGATGCTTCCTAGGAGGCAACCCAAGTATCTTTCATGTTGTTTGGTTTGTTTAAAGTTTAATTTAGATATTTAAATTGTTAGACAGTAGTTTGATGATTGTTTTGATGCATAAAGAAGTTGGATTAGTTGTATTATTCTGGACCTTGGTGTATTTTAAAGTGTGATTTGCAAGTACAATCCTAAAGCTGAGGAGTTGGAGAAAATTGCACTTGAAGCAGCCTCTACGAGCAAGCCTATGAGTCGTAATTTGAACTACAACTCATAGTCATGCCTCGTAGAGAGAAATAGTGTTTGATTAAAGTTGGCACACATGCTACGAGCCAACCTTATGATTCATAGGGTCCCCTATGAGTTGTAAGTGGGGTTCGTAGTGCCCAGGTATGAATTTTGATTTTTTTAAGTATTGAGTTCTGCTATGAGACTACAACTCATGAGTCATAGGTTAATCGAGGTTTCGTAGCCCCGATCCATAAATTTTTAAAAGCTGTCTCGGTTTGATATAAAAAGGGGTTAAAATTTATTTTGACTACTAAATCCTCATTTCTTGCAAGAATTTTTGAAAATTCCCCAAATTCTTTTCCCCTTTACTGTTCCTATCACCGTCCCGACCACCCACATCACTTTCCAGCAAGATTTTCTGATGGGTCCATTTCTCTAGGGTTTTGGCATCTCTGTTTCTCTAGCAGTGCTTCTATTCGCTTTTCATTCTCTCAATTAGTATGTTTCCTTGGTTAAATTTTGGACACTCATGCTATGATTTTCGTATGTTGTTGGATGAATGTGAGTTTAGTGAGGAATTTGGGAATACCCTTGAGAATATGCTTATATGGACATGAGAAATAGGGTTTGATCGATTAAACTGCCCTAGTATTGTTTTGAATGGTGATGTTGCCTTTGTTGGTTACCTATGATGTTACCATATTGATCATATGTGTTTAGTGCATGAGTATTGGTTGATCAACTTTTGGGTTCATGTCGAAGTCCAACTTAGTTGTTGATGTGTGTTTGGGTTGAGTATGATATTTTGAGATACCCTTTGAATGAATTTGCTTTTGATCCCTTTTAGCTCCCATGATTTTTCTGTAGTGTTGATTGTTGTGATTTTGGGGATCGAATACTTTTGGGTATCATGAAAGTAAATGGGAGATTGTTGCTTGATTGAGGAGTAGTGGCTAATTTTGTTGTTATGAGTGATCTTGGGTTTAATCTTGTGTTTGAGATGTCCTTTTGCTTTAATGTTGTTTATTTATTGATTTGAATCGTTTAGTTTTGGTCCTTGCAGGAAGGTTACAGGCATTGCAGGTGCCTTCTGATTTTCGCTACGAGGACCCACCACAAGTCATAGGTCATCCTACGAGTGTAGTGGCCCCTCGTAGAAGGCAACAGTCACTTATGATTTCTTAACACTTACCATACGAGACCTATCTACAACTTGTAGTGCCTATTATGAATCGTAGTGAGGGAATCGTCAGACCTGCCTTGTTTTGAATGGTATTATGTTCCCTATTATGAGCCCAGGATACGACTTATATGTCAACCTATGAGTTGTACATGTATCTTGTATCTATGAATAGAATGTTATTTTTGATGCACCTTAGTACTATGAGGCTGGTGTACAACTGGTAAGACACCCTTTGTGTCGTACTTGTGTCTCGTACCTATAAATCTGCAACTAATTCAGTGCACTATGTTTCTGTTTTCTGTTATTGTTCTTGTTACTCTTTATTGATTTGTCTCTATGGTTCCCATTTGATTCAAAGTTATGGTACTCACTGCGTATTGTGGGGTTGGATTTTCAGGATATATGGCACAAAAGGCGAGAGAAGAAGCTATTAAAGCTTTGGGGCGATGGTTGAGGGATGACCTTTCTGATGAAGAGCAATTTGAGGGATCTGTGGAAGTCCACAGAATTCACATAGACCCAGAGGAAAATGTGCCTCACACCTGAGCCCGCATTGCACTAGTACTGATGGAAGTTACTAGCCACTCCAAGTCTGAAGAGGTGGGTGATGAAGACGGGTCAAGAGACAAATGTGCCTCACACTCGAGCCCGCGCTTCACTAGTACTGATGGAAGTTACTAGCCCCTCTAAGTCTGAAGAGGAGGGTGATGAAGACGGGTCGATGATGGCCTCTCACTTTCAGAGTCAGGGTCTATAGAGGCATCTCAAACCCAACCCAAAGGGGCTAATTCTCAACTTTCAGTAGACCCTACTACTACTGTCACTTCCAAAGACCCCAGAAATACTAGATGCTGTGTTTCAAGCATGAAGAAAATATATGACAAAGAGCTGGAACCAAAATGTCAAGGGAAGCCTGTTCGACAATTTCATGATTAGTCAAAACTCAATGACTTCAGATTGAGTAGGGGTAACAGACTTGGAGGGAGAGATCAACCATAATGGGCTTGGATGGTTGTTACTGAAGTTGGCCAAGTATGCTCCATATCTAGTCCGAGAATTTTATGCCGCCTATTATGCCACTATTCTCCAAGATCTTCCTCAAGGGAAGAAACCTATAGAGCAGCTGAGGTTGCATGAAGCTCTAGTCCGGCGTGAAATTGTTGATTTTTCAGAGGAGACTATTAGGAGGGTCCAGTTTGGGCCAAACTACAGAGTACCTCGTTCTATCGCTGAATGTGATAACCTGATTGTCAAAATGAGGAGAGTGGTGAATCAAAAGGATGTTGGGTTAAAAATAGAGCTCCTTACGTGGATATCAGGCTAGATTTGCTATACGCTGAGCCTACATGGGTCACAAACCACACCGATCCTATTGTGAAGTCCCATATCCCATTTTGGGAAACATTTCAGTGGTTCATTACTTCTTTTGTTGCCAAAAAACTTTATGTTAGTCCCAAATTGTTGTACGAACCTTATGAAGTGTCAACCCTATTGGTAAGTCTATTGTTCCTAATGGTCTATTATCCATTTACGCATCAGCCCTGTATTTATGAATGATGCGATTACATTGGAGAGAGTTTTGCTACAAGCTAGCATTCTAGCTGGCTACAAGATTGACTAGGCTCACGTTATGGTGGAGTAGATCCAAGAGTCAACGATCCGTACACAGACTGCATTGCATTTCCCCATTCTAATACATAGATTATGCAATACAGCTGAGGTCATGTTTCTCTCAACTTGGACCCATATGTAGAGGCCCTGTGCACCATGGATCCCAGCCTGATCAAGGCTGATGAGAACTCTATGGCCCTACAGAGAGCAGTTTCTCCTCCCATACTAGGGTCATTCCCTATTAAGCCACAGCTTCTAGAGTAGATTATGGAGGTGGTGGTACAAGAGTCGTTAGCTATGGAAGCTATAAAGAGAGACAAGGAGCAACAGATAAGATGAGGAGCCGGGAGCTCAGGTACAGCAGTAGTTCGGACCACCGAAGAAAAGAGTGCACCCTAGGTCCACAAGAATCAGATGGATGCCGGTGCTTGCGCACCATTGTGTTTGATATTTTTGAACCCTGTCATTATATGCTACTTATGTATACTTTGTCCTTTGTGTTAAACAATATTTTCCTTATGTCAGTTTTTGGATACTTTTAAATATTGTGTTTCAACAATACTTTGGATTTCGATTTTAACTTTTGGTTTTTAATATATATGTACATATATGTGCTTACTTTGAGGACAAAGTATTTTTTTTTGGTGGTGTGTAGGAAGTTATAGATGAGGGTGAAGTCTAGGTAACCTCAAATCCATAACTTCCCCTATTTTTTATCCCATGATTTTCTTGTCGTGTTTCTTTTTCCTTTTAGAAATTTTTTTAAGTTTTGTTGAACCAACATGTTTAAATAGTGTAGATAATTTGTAGATATATAGTATTTACTATCTTTTAGAATACATATAATCTTAAAATGCTTTTTGAATGTTTTGAAAATTTGGTACCATCAAAATATTTGAGGTTGTTGGTTATTTTTGCAATCATGTATGTGATTATCTGCCAATGTTTGTTCTGATAAGGAGAAGGCAAATTGATTCTTGAAGCATGACCTGTGAGTCTGTACTTGATTGTGTATATGATGCCATATGTGTGTGAGCTTATTTTGCCACATTCATGTATTATGTATGGATGCAGAACTTGCCATATTACTCTAATATTAGACTGGTGATTTTGTTGGATATAGAAAAGGATCTTAGGATATTGTTCTTTTAGTGAAGTCCACTTTGCCTAAATGACTGACCAAATGTGATAGTTGATCCTTTGTTCCAATTGTTTAAGCCTCTCATGTACCTGTCTCTCTTGACACCTAGCTAGCTTAGCCTTGTTTTATGAAATACCCTGATACTGACCCTAGTCTATCCTTAAACATGTGAACTTTGATTGATGCTAAAATCCTAAGTTGAGGGTGGCTACAAATTGTGGCCCTTGTTTGGGGAATAGATATTGTGTGCTTCACCTCAGGGTAAAAGCCTCTTACTTAGGGAGCATTTAAAATTCAGGGACTGTGCAAGAATTCTCACTCTCACAAATAAAATTCATGCATAATGACTAACACCATAAGCTTGCCTCTATACTCAACTTCCGGATTGATGACAAAGTGGCTTCTTGAAATTCATCCAAGGGTGGCTGGTTTCCTCAAGGCCACAAGTTTTAAGGTCAAGGGTCCTTCAATGCTCCTAACAATAGATTTTCCAATGATAGGGTGACCAACCCAAAGTTCCAAGGTGATAATGGAGGAATAACAAATCCTAGATGCACAAGGTATGATAGTAATCATAGTGGTCCATGTTTAAGGATTTCTAATTCTTGTTTTAGTTGTGGTGAAATGGGTCACAAAAATGTTATTGATTGTCCTCATGCTAAAGATAATGGTAGAGATTGTCGTCCACAAAGATAAGGTACAAATGCGGGTCAAAAGGGAAGAGGAGGCCAACAAGGGGGTGCTCCAAGGCAATATAGATTTTATGATCTTCAAGGAAGACAAAAGCTGGATGAGGTGCTAGATGTCATGACCGGTACGTTAAAGGTTTTTGATTTTGATGTGTATGCATTGATTGATCCGGGTGCCACTCTTTCTTTCATTACTTCTTTTGTTGCCAAAAAACTTTATGTTAGTCCCAAATTGTTGTACGAACCTTATGAAGTGTCAACCCTATTGGTAAGTCTATTGTTCCTAATGGAGTCTATAGAAATTTTCCCATGTTTGTATTGCATAAAGTCTTTCCTTATGATTTTGTTGAGTTAGATATGGTGGATTTTGATGTCATTCTTGGGATGGATTAGTTGCATGCATATTATCTTCTATTGATTGGGGTGGTCAAGGCTAGATTTATTTCTTGTCTTAAAGCCCAAAGGTTGATTTCTAAGGGTTGTCTCTATCATCTTGTGAGGGTTAGGGATGTAGTGTCTAAAGTCCTTCCTATTGAGTCGATTCTGGTGGTTAATGAGTTTCTTGATGTCTTTCCCAATGAGCTTCCCTATGTTCCTCCTAAAAGTAAAAATAGACTTTAGCATAGACCTCCTTCCCGATACTCAACCCATTTGTATTCCCCCTACTCTATGGCCCCAGCGGAGTTGAAGGAGCAATTGAGGGATTTGTTGGAAGATGGTTTGATTAGCCCTGTAAGACACCTTGGAGTGAACTAGTGATATTTGTGAAGAAAATGGATGGTTCTCTTAGAATGAGCATTGATACCGACAACTTAATAGAGTCACTATAAAGAACAAGTTCCCTCTACCAAGGATTGATGACCTTTTTGATCAACTTCAAGGGGCTAGTCACTTTTCTAAGATTGATCTTCGGTCTGGGTATCACCAAGTGAAAGTGAAGGAGTGTGATATTCCTAAGACAACTTTTCAGACTAAGCATAGGCACTTTGAGTTTGTCATTATGTCCTTTGGGTTGACTAATGCACGGGCTATATTTATGGATCTCATGAATAAGGCCTTTAAACACTAACATGACATGTTTGTAGTGGTCTTTATTGATGATATCTTGTTTTATTCCCATAGTGAGGAGGAGCAAGTGAATCACTTGAGGGTGGTATTGTAAATCTTGAGGAAGGAGAAGTTGTATACAAAATATGAAAAATATGAGTTTTGATTGAAAGAAGTTGCTTTTGTAGGGCATGTGGTGTCGGGTGATGGCATTAAGGTGGATCTAAAGAAGACAGTGGTGATTAGAAATTTTCCTAAACCTTTGACTCCATCGGACATTAGGCGTTTCTTGGGTTTGGTGGGTTATTACCGGAGGTTTGTAAATGGTTTCTCTTCTATTACTTCTTCTATGACAAAGTTGACCCAAAAGAGGACAAAATTCATGTGGACCGATGAATGTGAAAAGAGTTTCCAAACCTTGAAAGATAAGCTTGTCTCCACACCTATCTTGGGTCTACCAGAAGGGTGGGAAGGATTTTTTGTATATTGTGATGCCTCAAGAATTGCTTTGGGGTGTGTTTTGATGCAAAATGTCAAGGTGATAGCATATGCCCCTAGGCAACTTAAGGTGCATGAGAAGAATTATTCCACCCATGATCTTGAATTGGCGGCCATGGTATTTTCATTGAAAATTTGGTGTCACTTCTTGTATGGGGTTCATGTTGATGTGTTTACTGACCACAATAGTCTCCAATATTTGTTCACCCAAAAAGATATTAACTTGAGACAAAGAAGATGGTTAGAGATCTTAACGATTATTATATAAGTATGCATTATCATTCTGACAAAGCTAATATTATGGTCGATGCTTTAAGTAGGGTGTCTATGGGTAGTCTATCCCATGTTGATGATGGTGACAAAGAGGTGGCTAGAGAGGTTCACCAATTAGCTATACACTCATTTTGATATTTAAATGTATTTGTGGCATTCATGTTGGGCTGAAATCTTCTTGATTACTTATCTTATGCTATATTGGGGGTTAGGTTGGATGAAGTTGATAATGGTGGTGTAGTGGTTGTTGATGGTTCTAAATCTTCTTTGGTTGAGGAGGTAAAGGCAAAATAAGATCTTGACCCCGCATTGTTAGAGTTGAAGGCCGTGGTGAAATATGGTAAAGTGGAGGTTTTCTCCCAAGGGGGAGATGGTGCCCTTAGGTACCAAGGTAGATTGTGTGTACCAAATGTTGATGATTTGAAAGAATTGATCTTGAAGGAGGCCCACAATTCATTCTATTTCATTCACCCCTGTTCTACAAAGATGTATAGAGACTAGAGAGAGGTGTATTAGCGGGGTGTTATGAATAGGGACATTGCCAAATTCATATCTAGATATCATGATTGCCAATAAGTCAAAGACGAATGTCAAAGGCCGGGTGGCCTAGACCTATACATAGAGATCCCTACTTGGAAGTGGGAAGAGATCAACATGGATTTTGTGGTTGGATTGTCTAAGACTAGGAAACATTTTGACTATATTTGGGTTGTTGTGAATAGAATGACAAAGTCGGCTCACTTCTTACTGATCAAAACTACCTATAGTGCTGAAGATTATGCCAAGTTGTACAGTCATGAGTTGGTTAGATTTCATAAGTTTCCCTTGTCTATGATTTCAGATTGTGGTGCTCAATTCACTTTTCACTTTTAAAGGTCCTTCCAAAGAGGTTTTGGTACTAAGGTTAAGCTTAACACGACTTTTCATCCTCAAATGGATGGTCAAGCCGAGAGGACTATACAAACTCTTGAAGATATTCTTAGAGCTTGTGTTTTGGAGTTTAAGGGTAGTTGGGATGAACATCTTCCACTCATTGAGTTTTCTTAAACCAATAGATACTGCTCAAGCATTGGTATGGCTCCCTTTGAAGCTCTTGATGTAGGTGTTGTAGATCCCCGGTTGGGTGGTTGGATGTGGAGCAGATGGCTTTGGTAGGTTCGGATTTGGTCATGGAGGTCATGGAGAAAGTGAGGTTGATAAGGAAGAGATTGATAAACGCCCAAAGTAGACAAAAGTCCTACTCCAATATGAGGAGAAGAGATCTTGAGTTTGAGTTTAAGGTTAGTGATTGGGTTTATTTGAAAGTATCACCTATGAAGAGTAAGGTCCGATTCGGCAAAAAAGGAAAGTTGAGCCTAAGGTTCTGGGTCCTTATAAAGTTTTTAGGAGAGTGGTTAAGGTTGCATATGTGTTGGAGTTTCCTATGGAGATGAATATAGTTCATCTGGTCTTGCATGTGTCCATGTTCAGAAAATATGTGGGTGACCCAAGTGCTATGGTGCCCTTGGATGTTGTGGGCGTTGTAGAAGATAATTTGACCTATGAGGAAGTCCCAGTGGAAATTTTGTATAGACAAATAAAGAGGTTGAGAAACAAAGATGTAGCTTCCGTCAAGGTCCTTTGGAGGAATCAACAAGTTAAAAGTGTCACATGGGAAGCCGACGTAGACATGAGAAAGTGATACCCATATCTCTTTCTTTCTACTTAGGTCAAAGGTACTAATTCAAGTCCCCTATATGATTTCAAGTCCCAAATTTCATCCCTCATGTTATTTTGCAGGTTAAAGGTACTAATTTAAGTCCCCTATATGATTTTAAGTCCCAAATTTCAGCCCTCATGTTATTTTGCATGCATCCGTGTTTATTTTGACAAGTTTATGGTGATTTTTGACATTCATGTTGAGATTTTGGAAAATGATGTATAAATGCATTTGTGTTTCATCTTTGGCATATTTATATGACTAATTACCCAATAATGCCCATAAATAGAGTGAATTCGGAGGACAAATTAATATACAGTCTAGGTGTTTATATGTTATTTTCTCTTATTTTGCTAATGTAGGGCTAAGTGCGCCTATGGTTGTGCTTTTGCAGAATTTTGCGTTGATAGGAAAGTTGGGATTAAACCCAGACTCAATGGAAGAGCATAGCCCAAAGCGTAGATATTGAAGATCAGAAGAAGCAATCAAAAGAAAAAAATCTATGTGGCAAACCTGGGTACAAGGTTGAGGAAGCTGTAAAATGAAAAAATGGCAAAACCCAAGGAGGTACAAGGTCTGCATTGCGGACCTGTTCAAAAGTATACAAAATTGTCTAGTCAGCAAATTAAGTGACAACATAGGAAAACAAGGGATCCGCATCGTGAACCTGAGGACACAACGTGGAAAAGTCAAAAAATGGGATCTTTATTATTTTGTTATCTTAGACATTAGGTTTTTATGATTGTTTTTACGCAAGAAGCATGGCAAAGGCGTGCAACCCTGTTCAGGTACATTAAACTACATGAATCAATAATCAAGAAATCAGATATAGAGATATTGTTAAGACTATGCAGAGTCGTAACAATTACAACCGTGGAATTGCATCTTTAATTGATATCTTCTGTGAAAGTCATCTTAGTTTATTAGAAGCTATTTCTTTTGCAATTTATTTTTCCATAAACCAATAATTCTTTTTATGGAAGCACCATTAACATGATAACCAAGAGAGCATACTAATTACAATCACATCCCTTAGGTTCGACAACCCAGCTCTTTAATTAGGGTCACTGTATTACTTGTGAGACCGCGTACACTTGCGTGTGCTAGGGAAGCAACAAGTTTTGGCACTGTTGTTGGGGACACTTATAACCCAAATTGGAGGAACCACCTAAACTTCTCATGGGGTGGAAACCAACAAAATCATGGGCCACTGCAGCAAAGACCACAGGGCGGTAAAACATATCAGAATCAACCGGTCCAACAGCCTGTCAGACAGGCTAATTCGAGCACTATGACTGATAGTGAGGTGCTGAGACTAATATTGGCCAATTAGAATAGGCAATAAGAAGAAATCCAAAGGAACAAACAAGATCTATTGAACTTAGAAAAGTAGTTGGGACAGTTGGCCACTTCAATAAATTCCAGGCCTCAAGGGGGCTTGCCAGACAACACCGATCCTAATCCAAAATAAGTGAATACAGTTAGCACACGGAGTGGGAGGCCTTTAACTAAATTGGTTTCAAAGCAGAAGAATGAGGAGGGGCAAAATACTACACAGGACACCGAAGCTGGCAATCCCAGCACAACTATTGACGAGGCCACCCCATTACCAAAACCTCCTCCTCCGTTCACGCAAAAGCTCAAAAAAAAAGAAAGACGATGACTGCTTTCAGAAATTCAACGGGCTGCTAAAACAGGTACAGATTAACTTACCTTTGATTGATGTTTTTTAAGGGATCCCACGACTGTTTTTAGAAATTTATCAGGCTGCTGAAACAGGTATAGATTAACTTACCTTTGATTGATGTCTTGTAGGAGATCCCAAAATATGCTAAATATGTCAAGGACATCATTGCTAACAAGACCAAATGGGCGGAGTATGAGACTGTGGCACTAATAGAGACATGCAGCTCCAAGATTCTCAACAAATCACACTTGCCAGCCAAACTTAAAGATCCAGGAAGCTTCACTATACAAGTAACCATTTGGAACTATCTGAATGTTAATGGCTTGTGTGATTTTGGGACTAGCATAAACCTCATGCCCACATCTTTGTTCTTAAATCTGGGCTTGGAAGGCCGAAGCCCACAGCAATTGTATTGCAGCTAGCAGATCGGTCTGTGGTGAGGCCGGATGGAGTAATAGAGGACGTCTTAGTCCAAATGGGGTCTTTAATCTTTCCCTTGGACTTTGTCATCTTGGATTTTGACCTGCATCTCAAGGTCCCATTCATACTCGGGCGACCCATTCTTGGCTATAGTAGGGGCGTTGATTGATGTTACAGCTGGGCGGCTCACCATGCGAGCCCATGACAAGGTAGAGGTGTTTGATGTCTACAAGGCAGTAAAGCTACCAGCTGTGTATTGAGGATCTAACAGCTATCATAGTGATAGACACTGTAGTGTCTATGAGCCAGGTCAAGATTGAAGACCCGCTAGCCAGGGTATTGCTAAATCAAGGGTTAGTGGATGATGTAGAGGCTAGAGAGATTGAATGTGTGCTGAGTGCTCATAATGTGAGTATGTTGAAAAGATGAATGAACCCTTGAATAGGGTGTTGGAACCACCTCCCAAACCCTCAATGGAAGAAGCTCCTAAGTTGGAGTTAAAGAAGCTACCATCACATCTCAGGTATGAGTTTCTTGGCGAAAATAATACACTACTTATAATCTTGTCTACTTCATTGACTGCAACCCAGGTAGAAGTGGCTGTTGCGATGTTGAAAAATTAAAAGAGAGCCATAGGGTGGCAGATGTCTGACATCTATGGCATCAGGCCAGCCCTATACATGTACAAAATATTCATGGAAGAGGGTCACAAGCTAGTGGTCCAACTGTACAGGAGGCTTAACCCAATCATAAAGGACGTGGTGAAGACGGAGGTTATAAAGTGGCTAGATACAGGGATTATATAGCAAATGGGTAAGGCCTGTACAATGTTTCCCCAATAAGGGCGGCATGATAGTTGTCACCAATGAGAAGAATGAGCTAATTCCAACGAGGACGGTGATGGGGTGGCAAATCTGCATGGACTATACGAAACTGAATGATGCCACCTAGAATTACCCTATTTCTTTCATCAACCAGATGTTGCATAGACTAGTTGAGCAGGAGTACTATTGCTTCCTGGAAGGATACTCAGGGTACAACCAGATCACTATTGCACCCAAAGACCAGGAAAAGACAACTTTCACTTGCCTGTACGGGATGTATGCCTTCAAGCGTATGCCTTTTGGGTTGTGCAATCCACTAGCCATATTCCAAAGGTGCATGATGGTGATCTTTCATGATATGGTAGAGAATTTTATGAAGGTGTTAATTGACGATTTCTCTGTCATCAGGGAATCGTTTAAGAGTTGCTTGCAGAATTTGGACTGAGTGCTACCTAGATATAAGGAGACTAACCTCATTCTTAACTGGGAGAAATGTCACAAAGTGTCCAAGAAGGGTTTAGAAATAGATAGAGGTGACCAACAAGCTATCACCACCTATGTCGGTCAAGGGAGTCCGGAGCTTTCAAGGACATACAGGGTTCTACCGCAAGTTTATTAAAGTTTTCTCAAAGATTATAAAGTTATTATCTACCCTATTGGAGAAAGTGGTACCATTTCACTTTGATGAATCTTGTTTGGAGGCGTTAAAAACACTAAAGAAAAAGTTGGTAGAGGCTCCAATCTTGGTAGCACCTGATTGGGGTATCCTGTTCGAGCTAATGTGTAATGCTAGTGATACAGTAGTGGGGGCGGTACTAGGGCAGCGTAGAGATAAAGTCTTTTAGTCAATATACAATGCCAGCAAGACCATGGATGCAACATCGAGCAACTATACAAATAATAAAAAGGAAATACTGGCACTAGTGTATGTATTTGATAATTCAGAGCTTATTTAGTGGGGACCCAAGTGGTGGTGTTCGCTGACCACACGGCAGTGAAGTATTTGTTCAACAAAAACAATGTCAAGCCGCGCTTGATTAGCTGGATCTTATTGCTCGAAGAGTTTGATATCGAGATCAAGGATCGGAAGGGGAGTGAGAATCAGGTTAGTGATCATCTATCCCATCTATAAACTGATGTTCACATAGGTGAGCAACTATAAATCAGAGAAGAGTTATCGTATGAGTAGCTATTAGCTATTGAGGTGGAACAATTACCATGGTATGGGGATATTGTAAATTACTTGCTATGCGGTGTGCTCCCACCCGATACAAACTATTAGTAGATAAAAAGGCTGGCCCACGATGCAAAGGAATATGTCTAGGATGCGTTATACCTATTAAAGCAAGGAGTTAACCGCATGGTAAGGAGGTATGTCCTAGAGGCAGAGATGAAGCCTATTCTAGAGAGAAATAGAAGTCGTCATCGAGGCCAAAGAATTTTGTTTTCATCTTTTTTTCTCCATTAATATTTATTTTTATATTTATCTTTGAATGATTTGTGGTAATTTCTTCATGTCTATGTGGAGTTAAGCTTCTTGTTCTATGATTATGGTAGTTAATAAGATGATTGTTTAGTAATTATTAATTTGAAATATTTATTTATCATATTAGTATTCTTATATTCCTTTAATCTATATTTCATAGTCTGTCCAACCATAGAATAAATTTGTTGTACGCATTTGGATTGTGGCGCGGACCCATCGCAGACCTATGTTTATTTTTCCTTATTTTCTGTTTTGGCTAAAGGGCATTGGGGTCATGGCTCCATCCCTATTTACACATGAAATCTTTTATTCTAAGCTATTTTTCAACTCTATATCACTCAAAATCCCTCTATAAAACCTCTCCAACGCTTTATCAAAATTCTCATCCAAATCCAAGGATTTCAAGATCACATTGGATCTCAAGAACTTAATCCAAGCTTCAAGCCGCCGTCTAAGTTTACATCAAAGAATCCCCAAATTTAGGTATGTGGGTTTCATCTATTGGGTCCTTTCACCCATGGAGCCCAATATTCCTTTTTCATGAAAATTGCATGTTTTCAAGTTGTATTACCTATATGTATCTCTTATTATGAGCATAAATCTTGTTGGGATGTTAACAAATATTGATTGATTATGCATGACTACCTATTTTAAGCTTATACAATGATTTGATTATATCCATTGAGACTACGCTTGTTTTGAGCTATGAAACTTTGATCTATTATGAGTTTTGATGATGGATTTCAAGGTACGCTACATGAGGGTTTTACTATATGTTGGTGGGTTAATTTATATTAATTTTTCTCATCTTATTTCACTCTCAAATTGCATGATTCTTAATTAGTATCATGAACCCACCATGTGTTTGATAAAATATCAAATTAAGAATTCTCAAGTTATTGATTATCTACTTCATGATTTACAAGTCAAGTGACTATATGATGATAAATGGCTTTCAAGTATGGATTGAATCCATGAAAATTATCTATGATTTTACAAGTTATAAGTTAAGCCCTATTTCAAGATTTTAACCTCTTGTGAGCCATTCATGTTAAATCAAGGGTTCATATATGATTATGATCAACTCTCATGTTTCAAGTTAGGCTCACTAATAGAGGTCAAGGAAGTTTCAAGAGCTACTCATGTCATGTTTCATGTTTCTTACAAGTTATACAAGCTATGATTATTTTCAAGTATTCTGTGGGGATTTGACTTTGCAACAATTGAGGGTTAAGATAGAGACTCGACTCAAGGGTTCCTTACATAAATTCTTTTATCTCTAAATATGTGCCACCATAGGATTATGATTATTACCCTTACTATACTACTGGATCCATCGAGTCATGTTATCATATTTGGTTTGCCTTGGCAAGTAGACCACACCTACCCGGGGTGTGTTATGCCTGTTCCACCTTGCCGAGGGGGTTTAATACCATGGATTCTAAGTTGTAGCTACTTGGTCTATGTCATTTGAGATTGCTTCCCACGTATGCGTACACTATATATTATGCAAGTTGAATGATTTACAAGCATATTTTACTTCAAGCATGGGTCATACATGCCATATTGAGATTATACTTGTCTATTGCTTATGATTATGCATTTTGACTATATTGGCTTAGGTCTTTTTGCATTGCATCGTACATACTTAGTACATTCAAACATACTAATGCATACTCTATGCCTACATAATATTACCATATAGGGGTCGGAGCACCACTTGATCATCCTCGTCGTGGATGGTTGATACTTTGGAGATAAGATATGTGAGTCCTCAAGTCCGAGGACACTATCTACCTTATTCTTGCTATTATGAGACTTCTTTATGTTGAACACTTGTTATTATGAGGGTGAGCCCAGAAAGTATCTTGGCCCCAGCTCCATTCCATGTTAGAGGTGTCATTGGATATTTTGATGTATTTATACTATGAGCTTGACTCTTTTATGCTTTGATGGTTAACAAAGATTTCCCTTTGTCCCGTTTCCCTTTTTATTAGATGTCTTGTTATTGTTTAATTTGCTGCCATGATCAAGGATGTGAGATTGATATGCTAAGAGGCTTATTTGGGTCTCTTCAGATTTTCATTCCTTATGTCACGTCTAGGCCCTAGGCCTGGGTCGTGATAGCAATGTTAGTTGGTTTTTTATGTGTTTTTGTGTTATATTTGCAGGATTACATTTTTGGCCTTGATTTTTGGAAAAAAAGTGCAGAAGTTCCTACATGTTGCTGCTATACGAGACCCTTTATGGGCCGTAGATAATTCTATAGGTCGTAAACTGGTGTCTTGAACAATTCTAGTGATGGCTTATTTTCTGAATTTGATTCTACGAACATACAAATGAGTCATGGATTGATTTACGAGTCGTAGAAGATGGTTCGTGCCTTGAGGATTAGAGATTGGAACTTTCTGAAGATTTATTTCATGAAACCCCTTTATGGGTCATAAACCATTTTATGAGTCATAGAAGGGTGTCTTAGAGTTGAAGTCCAATTTTCTAGAAGCTATGTTTGAGACCCCGATTATGGACCATAGAATGCAATATGGCCCATAAACCCCTTTCGGATAGCGTACCAACTAGTTCACCAATTTTGTTTAGGACTTGTATTTTACCTATTCTAAATAGGTTTTTAGATTATTTTTCATAGGTTTTCATCTAGTACCTAGAGAACTGAGTAATTAGAGATAGAAAATAGTGAGATTACTTTGGAGATTCTTTGAGAACCCTTCTGTTTGATTTTCATCTTTAAGCTTATAATTCTTATTGAAGTTGGATTTCCTTGTTCTTAATTCTATTGTGTGAGTGTTTGATTATGTTTTCTCAATCCATAATTCTTACATCTACATAAAACATGGGTAGCTAAATCCACAACTAAGGTTGTGCGAACCATGAAAAACTAATAAAGTAAAATTGGATAATTCATAATTCTTAGAAGATTTGTATGCATGTATTAATTAACTCTCTTCGTTTTGTATGTTTTCTGATGGTGGCCAACATTAAAACCCGCCTAGTGTTACTTACTAGACCAAGGTAGTAATAGATAGAAAAATAAAATTCAGTTGATGCATTCTCGTCTAATCAACCAAATTGGCCCAAGGGGAGGTTGTACTGGGACTAATAGGTAAGGGTTAGTAGTGCAAACTATGGAGATGGGCCAAGTCACATAGTAAATTCATCTCTCACCTTTGACCAAAGTGCTGGGTGAACTTAATTTACCGTCCTGCATGCTATACACTAGAAAAGAATTAGGTTATCCAATAACACTGAGTTAGGGAATAATGGGAAACACAATACCCTAGTTTCTCTCAATATTGATTTCTCTCTTATGTTCATTAGTTTTGTTTTATTCTCCATTGATTATTGCAAATCCCGTATTTTTGAAATTACGTCAGTTAACTACTGGAATTGTGATCATTAGATTTTCTTGAGTCTACATATTCCCTTTGGGTTTGACCCTAACCTTAGGTTCTATATCTTGACTGTGATCGCTTTATTCTTTAAAAGAAGGTGTAACTTGGGTTATATCAGTAATAGTCATTTCAAATATTTTTGATGCACATTTAGGCTTAAAAGCCAAAAATTCTTCATCATCAAGCCTAAAAAGCCAAATCACAATTCAATTCGTACTTTTCTTGCATAGAAATAACTTATTCACTTAACAATATGGTACAAGCACCCAATATCCTAAAGAGCCAATAAGAGGCATAAACTTTTAAACAATGTTAAAGCTATATCTGCCTGAAGATGCATCTACTCGCTAAAATCCATGTCAAGAAAATAGATCCACACTTTTATCAAAATCGTATACATAAACATAATAGGGCTTAACCCACTTCAAGAAGAAAGTTGACGAAGAAAAGGGTCTTCCCTTGATTCCCAAGCTTCGTATTCACATGAGTCTTTGAGTGTCTGCTAAAGAAAGAGTTGAAATAATTCTAAATGTGAGAATTAATTTGAATGAGAGTAGAATTTTTAGGTCATTTGGAGGTCTTAGGATAGCATTGGAAGTCACAAACGTCCCTTAGGAGTAGCCATAATTACAAAAAAGAAAACCATTAATGAAGCGACATAAAATTTGTTGTTAGGGGTCCTGTAAGAAGGTTTCATAGTCCACACAAGGTCTCACAGACCGTGGACCCTCCTATGAAACCATACTTAGCCAATTCATAGGAAACTCTGCATGGACAAGCTTTATGAAAACGGGGCATAACTTCTTGATCCAAACTCAAAATGAGATGAAACCAGATATGTTGGAAAGATAATTCAAAGTGATTAATGGTTGTGGGCCTCCTAGTTCTTTTTTTACTAAGAGATATAACCACTTTGAACTGACCTTTCTATCAGTTCATATGAAAAGCTTAGCCAATGGAATTCCTTTGAACTTTGCCTGATGTAGGAGACCCATGATAGCCCTAAACAACATAAATAAGATTGAATCAAGGGAATGAAAGTGAAATTATCTTGAGCTTGAAGATTACATAATTAGAGAAATTGCATACCAACACTGATACGGAGGGTTTTAGGGCTTGTGAGAGGTCACATAGACCATGTGGCCTTCCGTGAAGCTTTACTTAGAAGCATTCTTCATTGACCAAGTTCTGAGATGATGATCCAATAATTAAGAATTCTCATTCTAGCACCTATGAGAAAGGGCCTCATGGACTGTGAAGGAGCAAACAGTCCGTGAGAGGGTCCGCGTGAAATGCCTTGGCAATAAAATATAAATTTTCAAGACCAAGGCTACCATATGGTCCAGTACACAAACTATGGAGCCTCACATAGACCATATGGGTTCCATGTATGGTATGCCTTAGTCTCAAACTTCCACATTAAGGCCAAAAATTCCCACACAAGGCCAAGGGTCACTTCAAGGAGCCTCCACACGGTCCGTATAGCCTTACACTGACTATGAAGGCTTCCATGAAGCGTCACCTTGGTCGAAAATATTTTGGAAGAAAATTTCTAACCTCCATTAAGGTCGTACAAAGTCTGGATCCTTACTGTAGCAGCAACCTCAGTCTCCTCTATAACTGTCAGCCCTGTAAACTTTTTTGGTATTCTGATAGTAGTCTGTGATGCTTAGTAGTGTGTGATAGGATATTCATCGACCTTAATTAGGCTAACATCCTATGCTTACTAGACATCTCTCAACATGTCAACCCCTTGAATTATAGGCAGCCCTGCATCTATACATAGCCAATTAACTCAGAAATAAAATGGTATCATGGTTGTTTCCCAAAATTTTGCCTTAGGATCTATACAACTATTCACTAGGAAAAATTAATGTCATATCTAGCCATAGTAATTTTAACTTGTACTGCACAGATGGACATTGTGTGTTGTCTACTTGAGTTGGACAAACATTAAAATGCAACATAACCCACAAAAGTTTTGGTACAAAACTGAGTAAGACCTTTTTAATAGGTACTGTACCTCTCACTCAACGTTAGTTCCCCTCTCTATGATATAACCAGCTACCCATCTCAATAAGTCAATCCGTTGAGCCAGGCCTCACATCACCTATCTATCTTTAGCTAGGATAAGTGTATGGTTAAACTCTTCAGTCATGGTTGGTGGTGGTAGTCCTGCCCTCTCGGATATATCGACTGAGACTATCTTATCCAGTGTCTTTTGTAAAGGCGGCTGCTCACTGTCCTTGGCCTTCTTAGGTGAAGCATTAGTACTTGTGGCTATGCAAGAGGCATAAACTTTTAAACAATGTTAAAGCTATATCTGCCTGAAGATGCATCTACTCGCTAAAATCCATGTCAAGAAAATAGATCCCAAATGGCCAATACAATATGTAAATGGGCTATCAATATCCAGTGGTCCTCTGTTATCATCCTAGTGGAGCACTTGTATCACCCTACATGGTGATAGGCCTTGAGACCAAAAGTTAGATAATTGAGGCTGGTAGACTTCACAAGCCAATCTACCACTTGTGGACTGGACCACGAGTCGTAGAAAGACTTCATGTTTGGAGCGTCGAAAGAAAGAAAATTTTTGAGTTACTGGAATTCATTCTATGAAGAATAGGAGAGGTCGTGCTCTTGTTTATGGCCCATGGACTCGATTGTGAATATGACCTTGAGGAATGAAATTTTTTGATATCTAGAAGCTACTCAACGAAGGGTTTCATGATCTGTAAAAGGAACTATAGACCATTGAACGGGTTTCATGCTTTTGAAAGGCAATTTCTAGTATCTTAACTTTTGTGTCACATATTCCACAAATGCTAACATAGCTGCACGGGTCGTACACTGCTTGGATAGATTTTAAATAAAGGGCTTTTTGGTCAATTCCAATTTGTTCAACTCCTAAACTATGTCATTTTGGTGCTCTAAAGTAACAAATTGATTTCTATTACATGATTCTCTATGATTTTCATCTTATTGCATGACCTTAACTAACTTATACATAAATCCACACATGGCCCTAGTTTACAACTATAAAGCTATATATTTCCATTTGATGATGATGATGACGCTATGATGATGATGATGTTATGATGATGATGATATCATATGATGATGTTAAGATAGGAATTATACCCAAACTATGTAAAAGCTATTTAGATGGAGTATTCTTACGAAATGAGATGTTTTGATGAAGCTATGATGACTATTTATAAGCTATGAAAGTATGATTTTGATAAAGTATGAATTATGTTGAATAACTATGTATATGCATGATTTTTTATAGCCTGAAGGGTGGGTTTGTTATGATGGTTTGTCACTATTCTAGGATAGAGAATATATGGTGAGTATCGAGTCTGCCTTGGCAAAAAAGACTCTTTTTTCACTCGGTGTAAGGGTAACATTGAGATTTCATGTAATAGTCTACATGGTATTATTGTCATTTATGCTCTTATTCCCACATACGTATGTTAGGATTATGAACAATTTTGATGATACTTCTACGTATAGTTTTAAACATGCATTGCACATACATATCATGCTCTTATTCTATTGATTATGATTATGCATATTGATATTATGTTATGATGTTCCTTAATGCATGACATACATAGATACCTAGTACATTCCACATACTAACACATAATGCTTTACCTTTATAATCCAACCATGTAGGATGGATGATGAGACTACTTTTTAATTTCGTTGCTAGATTTCAAGTTGAGCTTTTGAATACTTGTTGGTGAGTTCCAATGCCTCAGGAACAAGCCCATTTCTCATGATGATGTTTTCCTTAATATTGAGAATTTTTGACTTTTCCTTTGATGTACATATTAAGGTGACCTAGTAAGCTATGTTCTAGTCCACATTAAGATCTTATAATGCAGAGGCATGATTTAGACTTATGGTGATTTAATCACCCTTAAAGGAAATTTTGGCTCATATGATGCTATGTTACCCTTCCTTACATTCTTATGATTTTCTTACCTTACTTCATGTACGCTTATGATGTGAAACGTGAAGCTTTGATGAGAGGGCTTAGGTGTCACATTCACCATGCCACAGCTATGCCCTAGGTTTGAGTCATGAGAAAAGTGGTATAAGAGCATAAGGTTTGACTGTATCCTAAGAAGTCCAATATGATGCATCTAGTAGAGTTTCATTAATAAGTGTGAACTATGCCAAATCTATGAGCGAGAAGCTATGAGATGTTTAGGAAATAATCCTTTGATATTTTTAGAAAATGCCTCCATGGCATGCTGAGTTGCCTTGGGGAGTTGATGTAAATGAGGAACAATTTCCTCTAACTCCTAAAGATCCTCAATTCCCTCAAGCCAACTAAGTTACCAATGATGAGTTTATGGATACTATTACTATGTTGGCTCGAGTTTTTTCTTCCCCAAAGACTCCTTCTCTCACTTATAGGATAAGAGATTTTCCTAGGATGAATCCCTCGGAGTTCCATGGTCAAGAGGTTGATAAGGATCTACAACAGTTTATTGATGGCGTCTACAAGGTGGTGGAGGTTAAGAGAGTGTCTTTTGAGGAGAAGGACGAATTGGTAGCTTATCAACTTAAAGGAGTTGTTCAATTTGGTTCACACAATGGATGTCCAATAGAATTGAATAATGTTCTGTTGATTGGTAGATTTTTAAGGCCTCTTTCCTCGATCATTTCATCCCATTTGACCAAAGGGAAGCTAAAGTGAGGGATTATATGAATTTGAGGCAAAGTGGTATGTGTGTGACGGAATATGGCCTTAAGTTCATAAAGTTGTCCAAGTATGCTCCTCCTTGGTGGCCGACTCTAGGGTCTGCATGAACAAATTTGCCTTGAGCGTGTCCAGTTTGGTGAAGATGAAGTGTAAGGCCTCCATGCTCATTAAGGAGATGGATACTTCTAGGCTCATGACATATGTTGAATAAGTAGAGAGTGAGAAACTTTAAAAGATGAGTATGAGGGAGTCCAAGAGGGCTTGGTATGATGGTGGATTTTCTTATGCTAAGTCCAATGGTGGCTGTTTTGAACAAGGCGAAGAGTCGTCCAAGGGTGCTTATCAAGGTTTGATAAAGAAAGGGTGTCTAACCCTAAGGATCAAGGTGTGGTTTTGAAAGGTTGTGTTTGTCACGACCCAAGCCTAGGCTATAATCGTGACACGACGAATGAGGAACCCGAAGGGACCCCAAAAAAGCCTCTAAAGCATGCATAACACATCCTTGATTGCAGGAACATGAATTAAAAACAAGTAATAAGTAATTCTAAAGTAATCAAGATTTTCACACTATGGGATGTCATAGGGTAGAGACTTATCATGGATCACATTATAAAAAAAAGTCTAAGGGGTGGGTAAGTATGACTCACGCTATGGAGGCAATAGGGACTTAGGATTTCCATCTCCACAATACAACAAGCATTGAACATATAAGAGGGAATAAGGCACTAAGGAAGAGTCTTTAATATTACATAGATTTAATAAGAATCGTGAAACGACCCCAAAAAGTGCCCAAAAACGTGCCTCGAAATGCCTGAAATTTTAATTTTCCTAAATCTTAAAATCTGTTTATTATTTCAAATATCCTACTTCATATTTGTTATCAGGGATCGAAATTAGGTGAAAAGGGTCGAACCTCAATTTAAGAGCAAAAGATTAGCAATTATAAATTTTTAAGTGACGAATTCCAATGAGGTTTATGCGTTCCCTCCGCAACATGCCAAGGGCGTGGTTTAGTGTAATTCCTTCTCCCGTCCTCTCCATGATACAGAGAGGTGTATTTTTCCTTGCAATGTTTTTCTATGTGGCCCAAAATATTCTATGTATTGGGCCCAAGTTTTCCAAATGTGTTTTTATCTATACTTAGCCCAATTTCACTCTTATATCATCCTAAACATTTCCTAATACTCCTTAAAACACTTAGCCATATTTTTACTCCAAAATTCAAGACTCCAAACCCTCATCTAGAACTAAGGATTTTCTTCAAGCTTCAAGCCTCTATTTTCAAACTTCACCAAGAACTTCTCCAAAGCTAAGGCATATGGTGTTAAACCATTAGGTCCTTCCACCCATGGTGCCTAAGCCTCACTTTTATTAATATTGTATGATTTAAAGTTGATTTTACATGTGGGTCTGGTATATTAAGAAAATTTACTGCACAGTGATTTTAGTTCATGAAAGTATGGTTGTTTTAGAATGTTTTGAGCTCTAAATCTTAGATCTAATAATGGACTTGATGAGGGGTTTTCATGTGAATGTCTTGGGGTGTTGCAAAGTGTTTATTGATGGTTTTACCACTGATTTTGTTGCATGACTTCATCTCTAAATTGCATGCTCTTTTAGTCCCATTACACGTCCCAAGAGTGTTTGATAAAATGTTCGGTTATGGTTTCTTGAGGAATTGAAAGTTCAAAGCATGAGATATGGTATGAATGATGTTATGATGATAAAATAAGTTTACGTACATGCTTTATATATATGTTCTATATAATGTTTTGCATTATTCCACGCTTTGTCCGGGGGGTATAAAAGCCCAGATAAATATGTGAGGGGTATGTACCTTACAACAAGGGTGTCCAGGTATGAATGGAATTAACCATGTGTGGTTTATGTACCTTGCCACTAGGGTGTCCAGGTGTGAATGCCATCAACTATGTAAGGGGTATGTACCTTACCACCAGGGTGTCCAGGTATGAATGACATCAACCATGTGAGGGGTATGTACCCTGCCACCAGGGTTTCCAGGTGTGAATGACATCTCCCAACTATAGTTGAGATTCTAGCTTAGTTTCTTCTACACATATGAAATCTTATATGATCATGATTTATTAAAACATGTTTTACATATGGATTGATCATACATGTCATATTGTTACACTGTGCCTATTGTCTAATGTGCGTATTTTGAGTATGATGTCTATCTATTATTGCATTGCACCCCACATACTTAGTACATTCAAACATATTGACACATACTCTTGCCTATATGATATAGCCATGTAGGGACCAATGCTCAAGTTGATCATCCTCCTCCTCTACGTGGCTAGTCGGGGCTATTCGAAGCTTGTTTGTGAGTCCTCTATTTCGGGGACCTTAATTTATAATTGCTATTATCTATGTATTGAGAAACTTTCTTATGTTCTAGTTTGACTATGAGAGTGAACCTGATTACTTTGTCTTGGTCCCCGCTTTATATATGTATTTAAAGGTGTTTATTGGACAAGTTATGTATCTGTGCGAGTGAACCTGATTACTTTGTCTTGGTCCCCGCTCTATCTATGTATTTAGAGGTGTTTGTTGGACAAGTTATGTATCTATGTTATGAGTTATGACTCTGTGGCCCTTATTGATGTTGATTTGCAAGCTATCCCTTAGCCCCTTTTGCCCCTTAATATTATTTTTGTTCTTTTACATGCTTCTGTGACCAATGATGTGTAATGATAAGTTGAGAAGATTGATTGGGGTTCCTTTGGGTTCCCCATTCGTCGTGTCACGTCTAGGCCCTAGGCTTAGATTATTACAAACTTGGTATCAGAGCACTACGTTGATAGATCCTCGGAGTCCTACACACCACGTCGATTAAAGTCCTATTCATGGTTGTGAAGCATGCCATGACTATGAATAGGAGGCTGTGAGGCATTTTGTGAAATGTTTCCCTTCTTCATGTTCTGTGTCATACTATAGATTTGTTGTGAGTTTTCCCCTAATGATTATTCTTTGCTATGTTAGATCATGCAAAACACTAGAGGAAGATGGCCCTAAACTCTCGAGGAGCAACCTAACAATGGTGATGTCCAACATACTATTACTATGCTTGCCCAAGTGGTGGCCAACCAAGTCCAACAAGGGGCCCAAGCCCCTCATGCTAATACCTCAGGAGCAAGGGTAAGAGAGTTTATGAGGATGAATCCTCCAGTTTTTCATGGTTTAAAGGTGGATGGATACCCACAAGAGTTCATTGATGAGATATACAAAATTTTGAATATCATGGGTGTTGGGCCAAATGAAAAGACAGAGTTGGCAGCATACCAACTCAAAGGGGTAGCCCAAATTTGGCATGAGCAATGGAAGGGTGAGAAGGGGATCAATAATGTGGTGCTTTGGGAGGAGTTCAAGTTGGCCTTCCTTAATCAATTTTTCACTCTTGAGCTTAAAAAGGCAAAGTTGGTAGAGTTTATAAACTTGAAACAAGGTGCCATGAGTGTGAGGGAGTATGCCCTCAAGTTTAATCAACTTTCAAAGTATGCTTCTCATTTGGTAGCCAATCCTAGATCAAGGATGAATAAATTCATGGTGGGTGTCTCTAAATTGGTGAGTGAAAAATGTTGGTTCGCCTTGTTAATTGGTGACATAAACTTATCTTGGTTGATGACTTATGCCAAGGAAATGGAGAAAGAATAGTTGAGAAGGAGGAAGGGTCATGAGGCTAAGAGGGCCAGTTTTGAGAGCAGGTTCCAAAAGGGTGCTAGATTTTATCAAGGCCAAGGGCCTCCTCATGTTACTAATAGGGGGTTTGCCAATGACTTTCCTAGGCCTCAAGGTGTGGGTGGAATGGCTTCTAATGAAGTGTATCCTAGATGTGGAAGGAATCATAGGGGCTCATGTTTGAGGGGTTCTAATGCATACTATGAATGTGAGGAGCTTGGTCACAAGAAGGCAGATTGTCTGAGAAGCTATGGCTAAGGTCCAGGGTGCTAATGTGGTCCCATTAGAGAGATTTTGTCCTCAAGGTGGTTCCCCAAGGAACAATTGATTTTATGCTATACATGCAAGGCAAAGGGTTGGTGAGGTCCCCGATGTTGTTACTGATATGTTGAAAATGTTTGACTTTGATGTGTATGCTTTGATTGATCCAGGTACCACTCTTTCCTTTGTTAATCCTCTTGTTGCTAAAAAGATCCATCTTGTTTCCCGAATTATTGGATGAGTCATATGAAGTGTCTACTCTTATTATTGCCTCTATTGTTGCTAGGAAAGTTTATAAGAGTTGTTCTATTTGCATTTTGAATAAGTTGTTGCCTTGTGATCTTGATGAATTAGACATGGTAGACTTTGATATCATTCTTAGGATGGATTGATTGCATGCAAACTATGCTTCCACTGATTGTAGAACACGTAGAGTCAAGTTTCAATTCCAAAATGAACCCGTCTCTGGTGGGAAAGTCAAGATGTGGTGGTCAAGTGTAGATTCAATTTATGCATTAAAGCCCATAATTTGATGTCTAGAGGGTGTTTGTATCATCTTGTGAGGGTTAAAGATGTGGAGTCCAAGGTCCCTTCCATTGAGTTGGTCCCCATTGTAAATGAGTTTCTTGATGTCTTTCCAAATGACTTTCACAGTGTCCCTCCCAAAAGGGAGATAGACTTTCCCATAGATCTTCTTCTCCATACTCAACCAATCTCTATTCCTCCTTACCGTATTGCCTCGGTGGAGTTGAAGGAGTTTAAAGAGCAATTCAAAAATTTATTAGAAAAAGGGATTTATTAGACCTAGTCAATTACCTTAGGGTGCTCCGGTGTTGTTTGTAAAAAAGAAGGATGGGTCACTTAGAATGCGCATTGATTATCGACAACTCAATAGGGTCACTATAAAGAATAGATATCTGCTTCAAAGAATTGATGATTTGTTTGACCAATTGCAAAGGGCTAGCCTCTTCTCTAAGATTGACCTTTGGTCCAGGTATCATCAAGTAAGGGTGAGGGAGTGTGATACTCCCAAGACAGCCTTTCGGACTAGATACAGGCATTATGAATTTGTGGTGATGTCCTTTGGGTTGACTAACGCATTGACCATTTTCATAGATCTAATTAATAGCGTCTTCAAGCCCTACCTTGATTCCTTCATTATGGTCTTCATTAATGATATATTGATCTATTCAAATAGTAAGGAGGAGCATATGGGCCATTTGAGGGTTTTTGCAAAGATTGAGGGATGAGAGATTGTATGCGAAATATGACAAATGTGAATTTTTATTGAAGGAGGTTGCATTCTTGGGTCATGTGGTGTCGGAGGATGGCATTAAAGTGGATCCTAAGAAGACCAATGTGATTAGGAATTGCCCTAGGCCATTGACCCC